>VZRX01012438.1:215427-255269 GCA_013398075.1 Notiomystis cincta
TTTTTTTTTTTTTTTTTTTTTTGCTTTTGCAACTGTGCTGAAGCACAGGCAGAAATGGAGGGTTTACAAAATAACTGCAGGTTGTGTCCATGTGTCTAACAGGGGAGAGCACATCTTTTGTGTTGCAACTTGGCCCCAGAGGATACTACATCATCATCTCAGACTCTGTGTATGACTCACACAGTGTTTATGTACATCTGAACTATGTACATTTTAATGTATTGAGGAAGTTAACCACACAGCCTACTGGAAAAGAAAAAAGTCCATTATAAAAAACTTGGACTAGAAGAGCATTGGGACTGAGTCTGAGCAGACAGCTGGCAAGATAATCGAGTGTTTGGTTCCTTAGGTCATCCAAAATTCAGGTGCTTAGGGCTCTATAGAAAGTTATGTTCTGCAGCAGTACTATATACTAGAAATAAATCAAAGTGGAATGAATTATTTACTTTCTTTCTGATATTTAGCAGCAAGCACTTTGACCATCAAATTTAGTGGAAGCAGCACTTGCTCAGTCTTGGAAAAAACAAGACTCTAGCTCAGCTGTGAGACTCGCTGTATCTTAATTTGTACATAGGATGCCGTGGACCATTTGAGCCCCTCTTTTTTCCACCGTGATTTGAGGGGGCCCGTGGTGGAGAGGGGTTGATGATATCACACTGCCATCTGGTGACCACTGGCAGAAAATTTAACCTCGAGGAGGAAACCCCAAATCCCAACAAGTGTAGGATTTAACTTGTAAGTGGGTGAGGAAGGGGCGAGAGAAGGGGGCAGGCAGCTGCCAGGGCAGGGGCACATCGACAGCCGCCTCTCCCTCCCAGCGCCGAGCCTGGGCTGCCTCTCCTCGCCCACAGCTCCTTACAGTGCTGCTGCACAGGGCTGGCTTTAAATTTAATTATCAGGAGAGCTCATTCATTCACTCACTAAGAGAACCTGAATATTCAGAGCATTGGGTTTCTTTTTTTCTTTTTTTTTTTTTTTTTTTAAGAGAGGCTTAAATACAGTTTCCATGGCAGTTAATCCAACTTTGACCCAAATTAAATTTCAACGTCTAAAAATTCATTCAGCCAGAGAAGGACAATGCTTAGCCCTATCTGAACGAGGCACAGAGCTGTGTGAGAACATTTCTCCTCCCCTGTTTTGCTCTTTGCAGCAGGAACCTCTGTAACTGTGAAGTCACTTGGAGCACCCTTGCCTGGGTGCTGGAAGCAGTCCAGTGACCTTCCCAGGGATTCTGTTCCTACACATGGTCCACTCAGGGCATAAGGATTTGGTGGCACATTGCAGCCTCACAAGGCAGGGCTAGGAAAGGAAACCATTCAAAAATACCTTATTTCTGTTTCAAAATGAAGATTAATCCATTTTGTGTCCTTCTGAGGGAATAATATTCTCATTGATGCTCACTCTCATAAAACACTATTTTATGACACTATCAGTACAAAACAAGTAATTTAGGTATTATAGCAGTATTTTAGATGATACCTACTATCAAAAATAGTATCAAAGACTCTCTCACCATAATGGTGCTGAAGCACAATAGAGCTTTTATAATATAAAAGAACTTTCCCTACCTGTTATCATGCTGATGGGCACACAGTCCCTGTTTCAGTCCTGCCCATAGTGGCAAATTACTTTTAACGTACTATATATTTCAGTGATATCTAGTTAAGATTTCATTATGACATTTCAGTATAAAATATAATGTACATTTCTACAATGTTTTCCTAAAACATTACTGTGGGTGAGATTTTTCACATTAACCACAATTGCAGAAATGACTGATGTTTAAATCTGAAGGCAATTTTAGTCATTATTAAACTTCATTATAAAATAAAGTACGTGGGTGGAATTGTGGTTTGATGCCTTTGTAATTTGCTCTACCTTTTCAATGTACTTTTCAGTTACATTAACTGAATCATTTCGTCTTATAGATGCAAAGATGAAGGAGAAGAACAAAAACATGCCCATTAACTGAAGCAGTGCAAATGTGCATAGTTAATGGAAACCATTTTGACATTTTGTATTTGATTCCATGGTGTGTCTACTCAAACAATTTCAATGGCATATTAGAACAAAATGCTACATTGTGCTCTTCACTAAGAATGCAAGTAATAGACTTCAAAAATTACCTTTCGACTGAAAGTATTATCTGTTGGAAATGAAATGTTTTACATTATGAAAGGCTAATAGCACTAAGGGGGAGCAATGGGCTGCAATGAGAATTGAGGCAGAGAGGGTTTTTTGACCCTGTGTTTCCCAAATGCTTGTGTTTTTATAAGTTATGGCAGAATTGCTTAGATAGTGACATAAACTCATCTGTTTAATGGCAATTATTTCACCATGTTACAATTAAAAGCTTCTTATGCAAGATCATGTTAAATATTGTGGCAGTGTTTTTTTCTATCACAGATGAGATAAGTCATTGCTTTTACAAAACCTGCTAGTTTTTTTTTACCATAATTGAATCAATTCAAAGACCAGATGCCGTCTGAAACATATTTCTACTCTGATCTTATAGCAAGGTTTACCTCTTCAACAAATTCTCTGTTTCACCACAGGATGATTTATCTATTGGCAAGCATTCATAATTATGCAATATGTATTTAATCCAGATTGATGAAAGTATTTTTAATTTCTTGTCATTTTCAGGCCAGGTAAAAATCACTGTATCTTAAATTTCACAACTGAAACTTCATAGAAGTATCATTCTTCTGATTGCCTCAAAAATATTACCCTATAACCACTTCTCTGTGGCAATACAGCCACTAAAGTGAAGAACAGCTTAACTGCAGCTCTGGAATGCAACCAGAAAAACAAAAACATTTCAGGTAAGTGCTGGTTTTGGCATTTCAGTGAAATGTTTGGCTACAGATTTTTGCCTCCTTCAGATACATGATTGAGTGTTTGGCTCATGGATAGGCTGCAAGTCCCTACAAGCTAATTCAGTTTTACAAGAGCTTAGGCTATGCTTGCCTTCCTTCTGTCCTCCTGCCTGATTTTCTGTGTCAGGTTTTCTTTCCAGGTGATGTCTGGAATTCTACAGCCAGCATCAAAAACTTGTTATAATTTCTGGTTGTTATCCTTGATTCACTCCAGGGAAGAAGGTTGTCACTTTTTGGCTTCACTTGATTGCTCTACCATACATGTACCATTTCTGGTGACTATTGCAATTTTTCACAAGAATGAGATATCAGAATTTCAGCACTTGTTATGCATTCCAAAAGAGAACAAAACCTTGCTCCCTTTTCGCTTCCATGTCTTCTCTAAGGCACTGCTCCCCAGTTTGCTCTCTAAGTCACTTCCATCTGACCAACATTTAAAAAGTGAAAATACCTCAAATTAAAACAAACAAAATATAAATCCCACTTCTGAAGCATTGACTTCCATGTAATAAAGGAAATAAACAAGTTGAATGAGAGCCAAGAGACAAATATTTAACATTTAGGCTAGCTCTTACCATATCAGTATCAGCTGAAAAGTATAGGTAGGAGCCAGCCACTGATTCCTATCAGTTCTTGCCTGCAGGCAGAGAGGCCTTTCTTACTAATTAATTTTTTATCATAGTATACATATTATACTCCTAATCCTTGCATAATGCTAAGTGTTTCTACTATGAAATATTTGTAAATGGAAGAGTGAAATTAATATCTTTACAGAAAGGGGACGGTTTCTTCTTATTACAAAGCTAAGCACGTTATCTACTCTCTTCTCCCCCATTACCATCAGGATTGGGATGAAAGATAGTCTATTAATTTATTTTCCTTTTTGCTAAATGCTTAAACTATTCTTCAGCTGAAAAAGGAGGAAAAAAAGTCAGCTTTTCTTTCTTACAGATAATTCCCATTAATTGAAGATCTAGTTTTCTGATTTTGCTGGATGCTTACTTCTTTTATCCAGTTTAACACCCTGTGGAAAATAGAACCACTAAGCAAAACATGACATATGCAAAAGGCTGAGGCAGTGCATCAGTGCTATTGGTGCTTTATAGCTTTTTTCTCTCTATTTGTGCATGTGTAGGCTACTGGAAATATTACAAATGTTGCATCTTACACTCTTAGGTAACCTGATTATAAAAAGATTTGAAAATAGAAGAGCTCCTAGGCAGTGCATCTGCACACAGAGTGTATGATCTCAGAGGCTGATTCACCATGGTGTCACTCATGTCATACGCTACTGAAATTCTACTGACATAAAACTGGACTATCAAACAGGAAAATTAGGTCCTCAAACTCTTTTTATAGAAGCTGAGCTGTTTTGTTGTGTTATCCTTCTATCCACAGTATAAAATATGTATGAACAAGGCAGTTTTTGTTGAGTCATCATGTTGAGAACATTTTGTTAACTCCAGACAGCATAAAGACTTGTTTCCTGGACCAAGGTGAAACTTGGGGTCAGAACACAGGTGGACATGTGGGGAAAAGGCTATAAGACACATTTTGTGGGAGAGGGGAAATCTTTCATTTTTATTATAATTGAAATTAATGGCAAAGTCAAATTCAAGCAAAATTATCAGAAGAATTATGAAAATACAGGAAACAAGATACTTTTATATTAACCTGCTAGGGATAACTCTAACACAAGCCTCAGATAGAAAGTTGGAAAGAAGTCCTAACACACCTGAAAATATGGTCAGTAAATACATTGTCAGTGCAGAACCCTTCTTCCATTATCTAACTCTTTGTATGAATCAGCTTTTATACAAAGACACCTGCCATGGGAACTTGACTTGCCAATCAGCCTCTGTACCAATCATATCTAAACTTCAAGCTACTTTTTTCTTGCACTAACCTTCACCTAAAGTTGTTCTCAGACTTGTCCAGCAGGGATGAAATATTCTTTACATCTTCTGCTCTTGTCAATGACTAGATTTTGTATTTTATTTCCTCAAAATTACAAATTCTAAAATATTATTTATAAAGTATTCTAAAAATATTAACTAAAACTTCTCCACACAACCTTTGGCCATTAGGTTTTGGCTCTGGTTTTCTTTTTTTGTTTGTGTGTGTGTTTTTTTTTAACTTTGTTGCTTTTTAGTCCAGGATCAGCCTCTTTGTTTTTTAATCTTTGACTTTTAAAAAGACAAGTTACATAAGGTGGCCTTGATATATCAATTGGTCTTGTTGATACAAAAGGCAGTGTAGGGCAAGAAGCATAACCATCAGAGCTGTAATGCCATTTGGCTTTATGACCAAGTTCCTGGTAGACAATGAACATTTCTGTCTATATAACCAAGCACAGAGCATTTTCCAGCCATCTATTCATTATTGAACTAGGTGGTAAATCACCCTTTGGAAAGCAGCAAAGTGCTTACAGACCTGAGACCCAGTAGTTTAATATCAGCAAGTCCTCTTCGTCCTCTGTAATTTTATATTTTGGGTAGTCAGACTTGGGGATCTTCCTGGGTGCTCTTCCCTGCAGTGGAAGAGACAGGATCATGATGAACTAATTATCCTTAAAGCAGTGCAATTATCTTTTACACCATTCAGCTCTGGGGTCTCAAGCACAGGGAGGACAAGTCCAGATGAGGTCACCAATTTGATTAGAGGGATGGAGCACCTCTTCTGCAAGGAAAAGCTGAGAGAGGTGGGATTGTTCAGACTGGAGAATAGAAGGCTTCAGGGTGGCCTAACTGAGACATTCCAGTACCTGAAGGGAGCCCACAAGAAGGATGAAGAGGTTCTGTTTACAAGGGTATTTACAGGACAAACTGGAATGGAAACGGAAAGAGAGTAGGTTTGGATTAGATATTAGGAAGAAATTCTTTACTGTGAAGATGGTGAGGCACTGGCAGACATTTTCCAGAGAAATTGTGGGTGCCCCATCCCTGGCAGTGTTCAAGGCCAGAGGGATTCAAGGTACTCTGAGGAACCCGGTCTAGTGAAAGGTGGCAGGGGAATGGGAACTCTACAACCTTTAAGGCACCTTTCAGCCCAGGCTTTTCTTTCATTCTATTCTAGATATTACATTGCTCTTATCTTCTTCATGCCCATGACAGGCCTCAGTGGAATATGATTTTTGGCAACACAGTGGAGTCACCCTGGCTTTAGGTAATCTTGTATTGGTTTCATATTTCAGATTTTACATTATCAGCAGTTTCATTTCAATATGCTACTAATAGGACCTAAAAATCCCATAGAACAGCAGAAAGATTCCTCACTGTTGCAGCTATCAGGAAAGAAAAGCATTTAAAGGTTGATACTGTGAAAGAATAAACTCCAAGGAACCCCAGTCTCAATAACACAAGGTTTTTTTCTCATTTGAAGTCCCTTTTTAGCTACAGCAGCATGGTGACTTGGCTTTTGACACATTATGGTGGTGTTTTTAGCTGGAGTGTCATTCATCGTGTCTGAATGCTCTGGACCTCTAATTGTAAGGGTACCCCTTTCTTGAGAAAGATGAATCTGTAGCATGTTAAATCACAAATTTTTTGTAGTATGAGCAGGGCTCTTCCTGTAATTGTCCAACTCAGAAGAAATGCTCTCTTCTGTATCTTGCAGTGCACACCTGCACACTGAAAAAAGCATTTTTTCTTAACTGAAAAATCTGTTGGAATATTGAGCTGTGGTAGAAGGGCATAATTTTACCCCGGATGAGTGGTGGGGTAGACTTAGAGTGTGCTGCAAGTGGAGAATTCACATGCAAGCCACGCTAAACAAGGCAGAAAGGTTGAAATTTAGGTGGGTTGTGTGCTCTGGGAAGCACCAAAAGCAAAACTGACCAGAAAATAATATTTTGGGTTTATTTGAAAAATACTTCCTGAGTGAAGCCTTTCAGGAGACTTAGAGAAATCTCTGGTTTCTAAAACAAGACTACTCTAGATGTAGAGCTATTCAGTGTAAGGCAGGTCTGATGGCCTGGTTTCAAGGGAAATTTAAATGAAAGAGAAAGATAAGGCACTCCTGATATCAGGTGGTAGCTTACTGAGGGTTTTTTCAGATCATAATTTTGAGCTGAGGCATTCTTTACTGGATACAGACATATCAGTAGTCTTCTACATAAACTCAGAAGGTTCTGCAGCTTATTCTTTAGAATCCTTTAGTACTTTCAGCACATAAAGTTTATCAAAGACACACATATATATATATTTATAAGAAATATCCATACAAAGGTTATGTGTTCAGAAACTGTGTATGGGGGGAAATGTTTTAGTGGTGAACATGGTGGTTGAACTGGATGATCTTACAGATCTTTTCCAACCTTATCAATTCCATGATTCTATGATTCTATATGCTATTAAGCTTCATTGAACTAGTTAGAGAACTATAAGAAGCAGTATTTTATAGATACAAAGAAGAAGTTAAAAATAAGGAAAAAAAGTGTGAAATATTGCTCCTTGAGGTCAGACATAACTCTACATCTCCTAAATTTGAGAATTCATTCATTAAATGAAGCACATTTCTGAGCACAGAAATGGACAATGAACAGAAACCAAAGATTTTAAGTCTTAGTTCATCTTTCTTTGTTTATGGAATAAACTGCTTTAGTGCTTCCAAGAGCAACTTTTTCTGGTTTTATTCCAAAACAGAATACTTATAAACCAAACACATAGAAATTCAAAAACGAGTTTCACAATTGTGCACAATTATGCACTTATGTTTTGTCTTTCCACTTCCATATATGTAAGAAGCCTTGGTTTTCATGGCATTTTCATTAGGTAATTTCTAACAAAGCTGTTCCATTGCGATGACCCAAATTGGCATTTGAAAATGTCTGGAGTGAGCTTCAGAGTACAAACTAGCCAAGGACTACTCAAAATTTGTCATGTCTCCACCCTAGAGAAGAGATTAACTGTAAGGAGATCTGGTTTTCAGGGCTGTCTGTGTAGAGGTGACACTCTATGCAGGGCTTTATTGGCACAGTCTCACTAGTGAGTCAGAGCTTTCATTAGCAAAAAAAAGGAGAGCAGACATGTTTCTTTCCCTCTGCCTTTCAAGCTCTCTGTTTGTTGCTTTGCCTGTTAAAGACTCACTTAGTTTCAAGCTCCAGCAGAGATTTCTCATTAGCCAGCGCATCAGAACACCACAATGGTGTAACTTCCATATCATTAAATCTTTGATGCATCTGCAAAGACTGCCGACACCACCTGTCATAGCTGTGAAGAAGATATTCGTCCATGGGAGATTTGAATAGCACTGTGAATTTCTGTCATACAGGTCCTTTTACAACCATCACTCTTGGCTGCCATCAAAGGTAGGTCAAATGGAGTGCTGGATGTGAAACCTCTTGGCCTATTACATTTACTGGAAACTCAAATCCAGGTTAAACTATAGCCTTGTACATCAAAATACCCAAGTGTGTTTGTGCTCACTGCACATCCAAGGGAAATGTCTTCTCATTTAAACTACTGAACTAGTAGTTGGGTTGACTGGGATTTATTCCAGGATGTTTTTGCCCTGAAGTAGGTCCTCAACAGCAAGTTACCCACTTCTTTTCTATGTATGTTTCATCTTTGTTTTTGAAGTGCATAAGTTAGATTAACTACTTAATCAATATGTTTTGCATATTTGCAATACCTAAATTAGGAGCAAACTCACCTGCATTCTTTTCTGGCTGTTGAGTTTCCAAACTCATAGAAAAGCAGTATTTTGTTTCTAATATTAAGTTGTATGTGTTGATTTGATATTGATTTTGAGATAGCCTCAGAGGCAGCATAATAGAAGTGCAAGTTATTAATATCTTTATCACTAGACTATCAGACTATTTTCAGAATATGAAGGATTAGAGAACACAGGAAAAACCTGTATAATAACTAAAATTTACAGGATGTCCACCTTCATCTGGTTCTTACCTGGAAAAATCCTGTGCTTTGAAAAATCATGTGAGTTCCAAAGTGGACGATGAAACTAGAGCTGATGAAACATATTCCTGAAATAAAGGGAGAAATCCACAACTTTCAGCATTTGAAAAACACTGTTAGCCTTACTCTGATACATACTGTAGAAAAACATAAATCAAACAAAGGTGTAATAACCTTTGAAAAAGCAAGATGGTTCAAGAAAGAGGTTGCTGTGAAGAAAAAATATCTGTCTCAGTCTGGGCCCATGTCCTGCTAGAGGCCACCTTGGGTACAGTCCCAAGGATTCTACTGGACACAGAAGCAGCTTCCACTTTATGGGCACAAGATTTTAATAAATTAGGGCCATTTATTTACATGTACTGTATTCATAGTGTGGAGTTGAATTTTGAAGACTCCTAAACACCCCTATGACTATTTCAGTGCCTTGCTTGCACTTTACCCAGTGACTTATGCACCCAGCTTTTTTCTGACTTTGAACTCACAAAATAAACAACTGACATTTGCAAACAAAAATGTTTCTTTATACTACAGAAGGATATTCCCCACATCCTTCCCCAGGGGTGCATCTGCCTACAGTGGCAGAGAATCGATTCTTCACAGAGAACTGATTGTGAACCATTTGTACTTTTTCCATAGGCCCCAAATTGCATATCTTCAAGGATGAATCTGCTGTAGATTTAGGATCTTGTTGAGCAGCTTATTAGAGTTTTTAGACTAACACTACTATGTGTAGACTCATACCTGGAGGAGAAAAAGGAATACTGTATTAAAGTTGCTGTTCTGCTTCTCATTCCTATTCTGCCTCTGAGTTCATTTGCACATTCGTTTATGACACTGGATTGTGCCAGGAAAACATTCTCTCCATGATCAAGGACTAAATCCATCAAGATTCTTAGACACCTCACTAGCAGCAAAAATCTAAATTTAGATTGTTGGAAGTCCATAGGCACCAATATTTCTGGCTATAAAATCCACTACATTTCTGTCACTCAGAGCTATGGTCATCATGCTGATGACAGGAAAGGTGTCTTTACCTTTGAAGAACACACAGAAGGAGAAAATGTCCAATATACATCCCTCAAATCCCTCCTTTCACTGTTTTGCTACTGGGAATTGAATGAAGTTTCTCAGAAACTGAACTCCCAACTAGATTTTTCTAAGACTGCTCTTCCTTTCCTGTCCCTAATGAAGCAGCATGACTTTGTATATAATAAATACTCATCATCAAAGCGTTACAATTAGAATTAATAACACAGATAATTAAAATGTCAGGAATTATCAATGTTATAATGTGGAATGCTCAGTTGCCTGTTGGAAATCAAGCACATGCGATAAAATGAAGATTACAATAAATGATTTTTTAATTTTCCATTTGGTGTGGGAAAAGTAGAAGTAGAGGCTTCCTTTAAAAAGTAATATTGGTAGGAGACTGGGAATAGTCTTTATTAAAGATTAGCCCAGTGCCATGCTCTATTCAAACAGAAGACAACTCAGCTCCTGGGAAACAGCACTGACTTCCCTTACAAGAGTTTGATCCTTGAGATCAGTGATCAAAGTTTTGCTCATCTCACGCTCTACTTTTCTGTTTGAACTGAGTGCCATTAGCTACCAGTGTACCCAAGTGTCTTCTCTCTTTCATCATCTAAGTGTTGCTATAGATTGCATTATGCTCCTCAGAGTTGGGCCTCTTATTTATAAAGCCTGTGGTGGTCCTTCCATTGATTTATAAATGTTTTTGATTGGCTCTCTAGGAAACATCCTGATAGGTAAAGTAGGTATAGTTTTAAATTAACTTACACAAAAATCCCTCTTATGGCATACATTATCAATAGAACCTGAAAAATCTTCCTGCATAACCTGTCCTGTTCTTCACACATCCCTGTAGTTGAAACCCATTAGTTTTTCCTTTCCCAATACTATTCAGCAGAGGACGCTTTCACTTACCCATTTTGTGTGCCACTCCAGCTGCCATGACAGATGCTCTGGCTAACTACAGGCCCCAGATAATTATTTTAAAAAATTTTGGATGATGTATCACTGAAGGGGATCCTTGATAAATCTCAACATTTGTTGTAAATTTTCCCTTGTAAATTTCTATTTCTTTTCCAATAATAAAAAAAATTATGACAATGGGTTATTTGGACATTTTAACGATGGCCAGGAATTCTTGGCCTAGATGGGCAGAATTATCCTCTTGCATCCTATTCCTATGATAGATAACAGCAAGTCACATGAAATCACACAGATCCAAGGGAAATCTCCTCACACACTTCTTTGGAATTGTAGCTGAAACTGTATGAGGCTTGAACTGAGCTAAGTGGATTTATAGTCATATTCTCTACAGGGTGGAGGTGGGACTGGAAGAAAGAGCTCATCTCTGAAAGGTTACACAGGGTTATGGGGGTTGTGTGGGCTGGCTCAGCTGTTCTCAGACTATTGTGGAAAATAGTCTGGAAAATAGTTTTCATCTCTTTTCCCCCTCTCCTCTTTGGCAGTTGATAAAGAGCACAAAATTTGAGTTTTGTGTCAGGTTTTAATAGCTTTTTTTCACTTATCTCCTAGTTTTTAGTATAAAAAGTCATTGGCATTGTGGAGTTGGTCCATTTCATTTTTCCACTTATCTTGAATGCCTCCACCCCGTTCAAGGTGCACTGGAAGAAAACCCTCTGCACCTGACATCTAAACATCAGGTTTCCTGAGAGGTTTGCCTGTAAGTATAACAAGTTCTTTTCTTTTGTCCTGAATAACTGGGTGACTCCCCAGAAAGAAAAGGAATGAACTCTCCAACTCCTACTGGATCTTCCTGAAAATGTTAGTTTCTGTACCAGACTGAAAGAAAAGGCTTTCCTCTTAAAAAATATTAATATACCAAAAAATGTTACTATATGGACTGCGCATCTGCACATCTAAGTGTTACTTTTTCCCTCCCAAGAGATCATACCACATGGATTACCCTTTTGAATTTCCTCAAGAAATCAGGATTGACCTATTAGTTTTAGAGAAACTTTGGAAGATACTGGATGAGTGGTAAATACATAGTCAAAAAGAATCCACAGGAACATCTGCAAGCCATTTTTAACCACCCTATAACAACTTCAGAAACAACTGAAAACTTAAAGTTGGAACTATTGGTGTTTCTCAGGAAGAAAGCAGAAGGGGATATGTGCTACGTGCCCCCATAAGAACAGTTTTTTTAGTTAAATTTCCCCAAGGATGCTAGGAGCACCCCTTGTAGAGAAACCTAAGGTCCCTTCCATCTGAATCTGTGGGAAAACTCTCTCCCCTTCTCAAAGTTGGCAACTGTTTTAGTCCTGAGTGGGTGGGAGAGATGTTTCAGTTAACATTTGTGAAGCCTAACTAGACAGGCTTACATGTACCCTGTATTCTGTGTTGTGTGTCTGTCAGGGGCCCACCCCCAGTAACTCTGAGAAGGGTGTAAATCCCCCTGGTGGAGTGGACCTATCACCCTCTGTATTTCCCCCTCCATATACACCAGGTGCTAAGGCTTTACCTAAGCTACAACTTTAATAAAAATGTGTTTCTAAAAAGAGGAGCTGAAGGGCCAATGCAAATAACAAGTGAATTTATTTAACATTAATGCATGTTTCTCTTTTTCTGTTTTCAACTCTCTGAAAAACGTCATGCTTCCCTTTCCACAGAAGAAGCTAGTAATTTTTCTGTTTTATTTATTTTTTAAAAAAATTAATCTACTTTTCCTTGTTAATTCCTTGAACTATTCCCCATTTCTGCTGAGAGCCCTTTTTCCCCAATGGAAGTGAAACAAAACCTAAGGCAGATCATTTGGATATTCTGGAGGATTTCCTATGTCTCCCATACAATGGATCAATACATTTTGAGATGGTTCATGGTGACAGTGGACCCTCAGACACTGGAGTATTCCTCACAACCAAGACCCAAGGGGGAGGAAAGCTCTGTGCAGGGTTCATACACTGCACCAGGCTGGCAGCCAGCAACTCCAGGACTGCTGCTGCTGTAGGGACTTCCCACAGGCAGTGGGGGGACGTGACTGGTGCACAGGATGGGGTGTTGTATTGGTTTGCCCTGGCCCTGTTTCTGGTGGCAGTGGGGCCACAAAGACAGCTCCTGTGAGAAGCTGCTGGAAGATTCCATCATGTCCAGCAGAGCCAGTGGCTGATGGCTCTGGAGATGGACTTGCTGCTGGCCAGGACTGGGACAGTGAGAGAAGTTGGTAACACCTCTGTGATGACAGATTTAAGAAGAAAATCAAAACAAAGTCACACAGGTTGTTGCTTGTGGTTAGAGGAGAGAAGGAGATGAGAACATGTGAGTGCAACAACACTGAGACACCAAGGTCAGTGGAGAAGGAGGGGCAGGAGGTGCTCCAGGTGCCAGAGCCGAGATTCCTCTGCAGGCCGTGGTGCAGCCCATGGTGAAGCAGCTGTGCCCCTGCAGCCCCTGGGGATCCACAGGGAGTGCAGAGATCCACCCACAGCCCCTGGGGATCCACAGGGAGTGCAGAGATCCACCCACAGCCCCTGGGGATCCACAGGGAGTGCAGAGATCCACCCACAGCCCCTGGGGATCCACAGGGAGTGCAGAGATCCACCCACAGCCCCTGGGGATCCACAGGGAGTGCAGAGATCCACCCACAGCCCCTGGGGATCCACAGGGAGTGCAGAGATCCACCCACAGCCCCTGGGGATCCACAGGGAGTGCAGNCTTGTGTTGTTGGTGGGAAGGAGGGAGGGGCTGAGGGGAGAAGGTGTTTTAAGGGCTTATTTTACTTCTCATTATCCTCCTCTGATTCTGTTATAAATAAATTCACTTTGCAACTTAAGCTGAGCCCGTTTCGCCCTTGAAGTGTTTTCTCCTGGTCCTTATCTCACTCATGAAACACTTGTTTGTTTTTTTTTCTTTTTTTCTCTTTTCCCTCCTCTGCCCAGCTGTGGCAGGGGAGGGTGAGCGAGCGACTCTCGTGGTGCCTGGCCCTGGGCCAGTGTCAAACCACGACAGACGTCTCTGCCTACAGGCTACAGAGCAGCCAGGTTGAACAGGGACAAACCTTGGTGTGGTGCTAAGTGACAGGTTAAGGACAGGAACATTACGGACCATATGGAAGTAATTTTTGATTGATAATAGGTGTTTACACATTTCATGCTGCCTCTCTGGAGACATGCCTATAAAGATGAGACGACAGGTCCCAAAGGAATAGAAATTTGGATTTCTGCCTCATCATTCAGCTACCTCTTTATTAAGAATGTTATCTTATTCAGCACAAGTACACAAAATACTAGAGATTAAATGAGTGATTGGCCAAGTCCATAAAGTTACATTAATGACTGTGACATTGATATAGACTATTGATATAGACACAGACTACATGTATTTAAAAAGGTTTTCTTCCTTGAGCAGTCAGATGGTGGGATATTTGAGCTGATATTTTATTTTGGTAAAATTTTATTAAGAATGCCTTCCCTCATCTTTTTTTTTATATATTTATCTTTGTTTTTAAACTATTTACTGAAGCAGGTAATGCATAATTTATGTAAAGAATGATCTTCATTTAACTCTTAGAGAAGCAAGAAAGTTACATGCAATCACCAGTTTTTCTTTTTGTTAGGCCTTGCAATCAGCATCTGTGCATTAACCAGGCTTCTGTAGGTGTGTTGCTTCCAAAGTAAAGGAAATGACTGAAAAGGCAACCCTACTGACCTTTGTCTCTGGGTTATCTTTTGTAGCCTTTTCTCTCCCATCATTTAGTGTTTCAGTATGATTGTCTGAAACTGGATGGATCTGAGCTGCCAAAATCACCAGCAAGGTTACATGAAGAAAGGGTAGTTGCACTGTCTTCCTCAGCCTACACACTGACTCATTAATGTGTTTTTTTTAAGTCCTAGGAGCTCTGTCAAGAAGTCTGCAAAGGAATCTTCAAAAAGGAAGCTACTAGAGATAACTACTGAGAGAATGTGCAAAGCAAGTACATATTTGGCAGACTGGCAGAAAGTATAGAACAGTTTCTTGCTAATTGCTCAGATAACAAAATGTTATTCAGGAAATGATACTAAAATACTATAAAATAAAAAGCATGTTTTTAAACTGGAAAATAATTTCTGGGGGAAATAAAAGTAATTTTGGCAGCCATGTTCTGTTTATGTCCTGTGCTAAAGTAAGATGGAAGGAGCAAAGATCAAGCTTTGAAACATACAAGAAGTAGATGAGATTTATGTATAGTTCTTACAATGTTTTGTTGTATTGATTTTGATAGAATAAAGAGACTTCACAAATATTTACAGGATGAACACTAAATAATCAAATAATGTTCAAATTTTAATTTCAGAGGACTTGACCTCTTTAGTTCCATGACATAATATTACCATTACAAGTGTTTCAAGCAAAGTTAAATATTATACAAAAGAAGGAACAAGAGACAAAGTATTTGTAACATAACATAGTAATTAGGCCTTTTAATAATTCCTTATTCCCATTTCCTTCAAAAGCAGAGAATATTTGAAGGAAAAATCCTTTGACTGACAGAATTTCAGATGATTTATGGAAAAGAGAAATGCATTCAGGCTTTGTGTACTTTGTTGATGTTACAGTCCTGAAGGCAGTGTGAGAATAACAAATGCAAAAGATGTGCAAAAGAATAACCAATACGATAAAGAGAATATTGGCTTCTGGTTCTCAGTTTAACTTTTCAGTCTTACCTCCTGAAAATAGAACCAGAATAGCATAAGTTTTTGCTAACTGCTCTTATACCTAGCAAAATCCATATCATTGTGAAGTTATTTAAAGACGTCTTTGTTACTGTGTCATTTTATTCATAGGTTTATGCGTGATACTGACATGCATTAGATCACTAAGTCAGACTTATGCTATACAGTAGACTAGGCCCACAGTTGAGAACCAATTCTGTGTTGTAGAGTTTCTTCAGGACTAAAGTCCCCAAGAGAAGTGTTCCTGCTATCTGGATTGTTCTCTGCAGCTCAGGATGGACTGTAGAAAACAGCATGACAGAGCAATGAAGATATCATGGTGCAGTTTAACGTCCATGGGAAGGATGCTTGAACTTTGTACTTCACCCCTTCCCTAGCATTATTGACAAAATGAAATGCAATGAATAAAACAGTCTAGTTTGTCTTTATTTTCCCATTAATTATGATTAATTTCTAATATAATAGTTTTGATCCATGTATTTCCAATTGAATCTCCTTTGTTTGCTATGTATTTTTTGAGAACTACATTGGAAAGATTTATATTTGATTTGCCTAACTCCAGGTTTCCATCTTCAACCTCTCGTGGTTGTAAACATTTTTATGTCCTACTGTGTTTTGTGCTCTTGTTACTTTAGACAGCAAAAGTATGTGCTAGGTTCAATGTGCTAGCCACCCATCCTTTTGGATCAGCATGATTTTCCCTGAAGTTGTTGATTATATGTGTCCATACAACTTGTTTTAAACAAGATGGGATGCATGTAATTTACATAATCAACTCAGTGTACTAATTAGAGAAGCTGTTATATTCAATATCCTAGAAAAACGATGCCAGGCTAACACAAGGATATTGAAAGCATCTGCTTCTCTAATTAGCAGACATGGGCCTTATCTTCCATTTATTCAAAGTGCTACTGTGTCAAAGGTTTTTGCTACACCAAAGATTAGTGACACTTTGATCTAGGAAGGTGAAAAATAAGATACCTCAACTAGTAGTGCATAGAAAGCTGTCTTTTAAAAAGTAAACAAGACACCATACTTGATTCATCCTGAAAAAAGAATGCTGCAGAATATAGTAAAAAAGAAACAAGAAACAATCCATATATGAATGTTTTTGGTGAAGCTATTTAGAAGAAATAGCTCAAAAATAGTCTATTTAAAATTCTGTGATGATGAGTAAATGACATAATAAATGCTGAGGTTATCACTTTTCTTGTTCCAAGCATCTATATACATTTTGGAAAAATTACCAATATTAATTTCTTTGTCAGGAAATTTTGGCCATATTATTATTTTTTTTTAAAAATAAGGCTTTTAAAAACATTGACTATGAGATAATTTATTTAGGCATCAAATAATTTTTGCAGTTATTTTCTGCTTCCTCACCAAGCTTCTCAGTGTTCTCCAAAACTTGTGGACAACACAGGATTCCGGTACAAGTTTCACCAATGTCATGTGTAAGGAGAGCATCAACACAGATTTAGGCATGAATCCCCAGATTATGCACTGAGAAATACATAATTTGTTCTTGATTTAATATTTCACATGAAATTTAGATGATGAACAAAATTTAGCTGAAAAACAGAGACCTTGCATACTGCTGGGTTTGTTTTTATATTATGTTATGCCACTGCTATTTACCAAGTCATGTAATTTACTATGCCTCTTTGCCTTTATTGGTATTTAGTATTCTGGGCAATCTATGAATTGAGAAGCAAATTTATTGTTTACTTCTGGATAATTTAAGGAAATATAAGTAGATCTGGGTTGATCTAAAGACAAAGGGGATATATATTGTTCATAGATATCCTGAGACTGTAGTCAGCCCTACAGAAAATAATGCATCAAGATGTCATTGGATAGTTTGTGTTGCAAGAAAACTTAAAGATCATCTAATACCAATCCTCCTACCATGGGCAGGGATGTCACTCACTAGATAAGGTTGCCCAGGGCCCCATCCAAGCTGGCCTTGAATACTTCCATGAAAGTATCTCTGACTAAGTAATTTCTTCCTAACATCTATTCTACACCTTCCTTCTTTCAGTTTAATGCCATTGCCCCTTGTTTTTTCCCTATTGGCCTGTTTAAAAAGTGCCTCTCCTTCCTTTTTATAAGCTCCTTTAAGCTACTGGAGGGTCCAATGACGTCTCCCCAGAGCCATCTTTTCTCCATGCTGAACAATCCCAGCTCTCTCAGCCTGTTTCTGTAGATGTGCTCCAGCCTTCTGATCATATTTGTGGCCCTCCTCTGGACCTGCTCCAACAGNTGAAAGTATCTCTGACTAAGTAATTTCTTCCTAACATCTATTCTACACCTTCCTTCTTTCAGTTTAATGCCATTGCCCCTTGTTTTTTCCCTATTGGCCTGTTTAAAAAGTGCCTCTCCTTCCTTTTTATAAGCTCCTTTAAGCTACTGGAGGGTCCAATGACGTCTCCCCAGAGCCATCTTTTCTCCATGCTGAACAATCCCAGCTCTCTCAGCCTGTTTCTGTAGATGTGCTCCAGCCTTCTGATCATATTTGTGGCCCTCCTCTGGACCTGCTCCAACAGATCCATGTCTTTCATGTGCTGAGAGCCTCAGAGCTGGATGGAGCACTCCATGTGGGGTCTCACAAGGACAGTGTAGAGGGGCAGAATCCCCCCCCTTGACATGCTGGCTACACTTTTTCTGATGCAGCCCAAGATACTGCTGGCTTTCTGGGCTGTGAGCACACACTGTTGGCTCATGTCCAGCTTTTCATCCACAAGAACCCCCAAAACCTTCCCTGCAGGGTGGCTCTCGACTTCACTCATGCATGGGATTGCCCCCAACCTGTCACTTTATGGTCATTTTTAAACAGTAAGAAAAAGAGTGCTGTAGTCACCTGAGTGTCTTTCTTAATGAACATCCTTCCCTTTTACCATATTAGCTCAGATAAAATGCTTGGGGTGAGGTGACCTAGCGACTCTTACTGGGATACCACTCTTTTCACCTTGAAGTCACGAGCTTTAACTCTTTTTTCCAGTGGATAAAAGTTTTCCTGTGGGTGAGTTTGCATTTCACTTCCAGGCCAGCAAAAATGTAGTTTTCTGCACTCAAGCAAATCTTTTAATTCTCTTTCAGCAGACTGAATGGGGACAAGATCTGATCCTACCTGGGAGACCTCAACCTCACTGGTGGGAAAAGTCAGTGGAGGTGTGTGTTTGTGTGAGAGTGAGTAGGCACCAACAAATCTCCAGCTCTCCATCTGCAGCAATACCTGTTGCAATTTGCCCTTTTAGGGTAGAGAAAGATACAAAGATATTTTTGATTTTTCTTCAACCCCTCCTCTGCCTCCTTCCTGAGTCTTATCTGGACTAGAAGGAGGGAGAGAGGTAATGCTCCCTGTCTGCCAGAACAGTCTCACACTACTCCCCTGCTACCATGCTGCACCTTTTTTTTTATGACAGTGATACAAAGACATGAGACAGACGTTTTTTCTCTGCAAGGCTTTCTGTTTAATTAAAGGCCTATTGTGCCCAGGCTAACTCTGGGTTTTAAGGAGGGCTCTGTTTAAAATCAGGGTAATAGGTTATTACAATTCTAGAGAAGAGAAATATTTTGCCCTGGTTAAAATTTTTGTGGAATACCACAAAATACAAAATAGATCCCTTAATCTCAGTGGATATCTTGAAAACTTATTACTAAAATATATATAAATGTGTAAGTAGTATTCATTTTCTGAATGTTGGCGTGTTGTAAAATTCTGTTTTCTTTTCATTTCATGCTGTTGTAAATAAACTGAATCTGTACAGTAGGTTTTTGTCAGACTCCCAGAAAGACAATTTTATTTTATAGCACATCCTAGACTGACAGCCAGAAACTGTTCTGCACCACCTCAGTACAAACAAAATTAGCTTCTCACAATATTTTTGCAGATGTTAAAGGTCATTAATAGAATGAAACCAGATGACTAAAGCAATACATTTGGAATGATTGGGTTTTATTTTTCTCTCCAGCTTAAAGACACAGAGTCCTCTTTTCTTGACTACTTGGCTGCATTTCAAATGTTCTTTTTTTTTCTTTATTTTTTTCCTTATTTAATGGTTTCCAAAATCATAAAAGTGAAAGTAGTGGGGATATGTATTTTTTGGCTTATATAACCTCACTTGCGTGAAAGATTTGGGATTTTTTACAGAGATGAATATAATATTAACTGTTCAAACTACATGTTCCTGGAACAATTGCCCAACCTCTACATTTTGATCAAGGTCGCATTTATGTAATGATCAAAAGAATGATGGATAGCAGATGCAAGAAAAATCATCTTCAAAATGCAACTATATTGAGGAATGAAAGGAAAACTCCCCTTGAAAATAGTTCTGCAGATTTTGAAGTGCATTGTTTAAGTGTGAGACAAGGTTGATAACAACTGAAAATTACCTTTTTTCATTCCTATAGAATGGCAATGTCATTGTGTGATTACTGTTTTGTGTCTTTTCTGGATGATAATGGAGAGTCTTATTTATCTTCTAATTTTAAAATTTTACTCCTACATATTCAATACTGCACCCATCACTTTAAACTATACTAAGCTATTAAAGTCCTTCTGAAATGAAATATAAACAATAATTAACTGCTTGTAAAGCAATAACAGTATCTTAAATGCTTTTAAACACATAGACTATGTTGATTATGTTGATTTTTTCAAAAAATTTTCAATATAAATAAAAAAATCGCATATCATGCCCGCCCTGAAAGCTAAGACAGATGATAATTCACATAAATCTCCTTTGAAACACCTTTGAAAGATGTGTGCAATGAGAGAAATGTGGCTACTCAGTCTGTGCAGAAAGGGGTGTTGTTAGGACATGGGGAAAATGAAAGACAAGATGGTAATGTGAAGGAATGATGTGCTGGGTTTCAATGGGAAAATGAAGAGGAGAAACATTAATGAGGTAGAGGCGACATTTAAAGGCCCAGAAATCCAGCAGAAGGAAGTGGTAGAATCTGTCCTGTTGGTCAGGATGCTTTAAGAAGCCTTTCCTTACCTTAATAAAACTAAGAAAACCATTTCTTAAGCAGAATGTATGCTACAAGCTGAAGAGAGATCAGTGGTTTCTTATCTTGATTAATGCAAATTTGGGACAAAGACTCCAACTCTACATTCAAGCCACAAGATAAAACAGATTTTTGAGATACTGGAGAGAAGAAAACTGAGGCTTGAAACTAAGCATGAAAGAAGTATCAAGCACAAAATTATTTGTGAAGCTGAATGAGCAGTGAGATCATAAATGTATTTGAAATAGGAGAAAAGGGAAAGGGCAGGCTAAGTTTGGGTGAAGTGAGGGAAGTAATTTCATTTTAATATAGTCTGTTTTAGATAGTGTTGGGATATTCAGTTTGAAAGCCTGGGGAGACAGCCAAGGAGGCTCCAGTGAATGACTAGAGACAGGATTTGGCAAAGAGAAATAAAACAGTAATTTGACATCAGAGGACTACGGAACTGGTAGTTGAGGTCCTGTTACTAGTTGGGTTAGAAAGGGGAGCTACAGAGGAGAGAATGTTAAGAATAAAAAGCTTTGAAGAATCTTAAAAACCTTATCTTCTCACACTTAGGTGAATGTACAAGAGGGAAACACATAAATTAACAAGCATAGCCTAGTGAAATAGCAAAAGAAAGAAATAAAAGAAAAAGCTGTGGTAATGCTTCATTCACTTTCTGAAGAATTAGTAGAACAACGTGCCATTTACCTCTCTAAAAATAAATAGATAAAAGAACTTTCCCCATGCCTTATTTCTGGAATTTTGGTAAATAGGTAATAGAGGTTCTGTACCTTGAAATATCACAACATGGCAAATATCCTATGCTATTTTTTATAAAAGAATTGCTTTGAATTTTGTAGCACATGCCAGTACCATCCTGATGCTGGATAATTTTGTTAGGAAATAATAAAAAAATTATTTTTTTTTCTTTTTGAATTGCTTTATTTTTCTTCAACTCTATTAGGAGAATTGTCAAAAACTTCTTTCTCACTAGATCTGGCAAACAACTAGACTGCAACAAGGATGAATAACTGAGGTGGGTAGGGGGAAATCTTTAAAGGTTAATGCAAAATATATGGAGAAGTTTTATGAGGTAGACCTTTAAATACCATTGCTCTTTAAGCAGTTATGGCATAGATGTACTTCCTACAGAAAGCATATAATGAAATAAACCTAATGTATTAAACCAGTGGGTACCATTCCCCAGCATGTTAGAGATGTGTATGGCAGGATCCAATAGCTTGTCTTGCTCTCCTCAGAGAGCGTGTGGGAAGCTGGATGAGCTGTAAATGTAATTATACTACCACTGTTTTACAAGGAAAAAAAATGATGCGGTCAGTTTCCATTCTAGCTAAACAAATTTTGAGGAGAAAACCTCAGCCAAAGGCAGTTGAGTTTCATCAGAGTATACAAATTACAGAGACACTACCTCTAAATCAACAGTGTAGCTAAGCAATTTCAGAGGGTAGGATTAGAGGAATATCTCCTCAGAAAGAATTTTTCTTTTCACAATGCCAAATGGATTAATAATGAGTGAATATCTTAATCTCTTCTCTTCTCTTCTCTTCTCTTCTCTTCTCTTCTCTTCTCTTCTCTTCTCTTCTCTTCTCTTCTCTTCTCTTCTCTTCTCTTCTCTTCTCTTCTCTTCTCTTCTCCTCTTCTCTTCTCCTCTTCTCTCTAATGGAGAGCTATTTGACTTTAGTAAGAATGCTGTCACATGTCCCTTGATCTGCTGGAGTGTTTGTCTATGTAGACCTCTGTGAATGACACTTCCTGGTAACAGTCTTAATCCTCTGCATTATCAGAAGACTCATAAACTACAGCTCTTGCAGCATTTCCTTACACAAAATCAACCAGCGAATTCCTCAAGCATCTCCGTTAATATTTTCATGCCCCTTCTGCAGATCAGCTGCCTTCTGGTTTCACATGCCAAGGTCACACACCTACAGAGCACTTTGAGTCCTAACTTATCTGGATGCCTAAAAAACAGCCTGTCAATGTGAAGTTCCCTGTAAGCAGAAAGTCTGCTGCATGTAATACTAATGATAAGGAACAAGTTTAACCAAAAAAACCCTAGCTAATATACCTGTTTTTTTCAGTATTTTGAATTGCCAATGTGAATCACACATTCTATTAAAAGAAAATAAAACTAATCTATCAGCTCTAAGGGCATTGGCTAAACCCTTCTGTTGTGGTTTCCTTTAGAAAGTTCTATTTCAATCAAGATTTCATGTATTTAAAGTAGTTTTTCACTCAGTTCTGAATGGGAGACATCTGTGTTAACCTTTGGTAAATGTTGACTTGTTAAGTATCTTCTTCAGCTGCCAAACAATAATATATGTTACAATATGAAAGTAATTTAGTTCTGTTGAACAGGAAACAATTTAGATATTATTCTTTGTGTGTGTGAATGGGATTCCAATAGTCAATCATGTAATAAAGTAAATATATTTAGAAAGTATTGAAGGAAGACAGGTTCCATTTAACTAATTTTAAACAATGCACAAAAGATATTGTGTATAATTTTCCTGTATATTTAGATATATATTCATACACTGTATGTACACATTGATTTTCTTTTAACATTTAGAGTTATTTAGCTAGCAAATTAATTCAACACAATGAGCTCATGCTGCAAAACACCATGGAAATGGAGTATTTACATATGCTAATGACTTCCAATTAAGAAACATGCAAATAATTGGGAGAAAGCAAAATTAAAACACTGAGCTAATAACCTGACAATTACAAGGAAAACTGTATTATGCAAGACTGCAAACATAATTGCACACAGAAGATCTATCTGACTACAAGGGTAGCTAAATCTGTAATACAAATTATGCTCCAAATTGTAACTTACTACAGTCCTTGACAGACTTCTTGCTATAGGACTACAGCCTGTTTTAGTGCATGGTTTACCATAAGAGTGGACCCACAATTTTAGTCTGGGATACCATATGAGGGTCAGTGACAGAGGCAGGATAAGAATCAGGTCAGAAAATTTATCATCATGATGAGCTTTCACAGCTCCCTCTTTGGTGTAAGAAAGAAGTGGGACTGCAGATGGTTTTTTTGAGCTGTCAAACTAAGATAAGCTAAGCAGCTACTTGGTGGCTTGTGGTGATTAAAGATTTTCCCTTTCACAGAAAAAAACCAACAAACCAAACAAATTTCCTTCCACCAGAAGATCATAATTTCAGAACTTGATTTTAATTCAAATTTTGATGGACTCTGGAAATTTCAAATGTTTCAGTAGAAAGTCATTCTGAAAACTGAAATTCTGTTTTGAAAAGTCAAAAAATGTTTCATTTAACAAGGTAGAAGTCTGTTTCAATATTACCGCAATATTACAGTACTTTATGGACCCATAGTGTATTATTACCACAGCAGATGAATATAATTTGATTACTTAGCCATAAAATCTATGTTATGCAAAGTGAGGAAGTCATTCTTACCTTTCCAAAGAGGAAATTTTCAGTCCTATTGTAACAAAAAGCAAACCCTTTAGAACAGGAAAAAACCCAACACAAACTTATCTTAAATGCCTTATCTTATGCAACAAGAATTTGGTTGTTGGCTGTATGTAATTTAGGAAGAAAAAGTCTTTTTCAGCTGATACTTTCAAAGAATAAGTGCAGGGATTTCTTCCTTGTACTTTTCCTGTCTCATAGACCCAGTAATCTTTGTGAGCTACAACTTTGCCCCACAGACACTGAAGTAAGGACACCTCTGCAAGAGTAGAAGTACAAACTCTTCTAAGAGTCTCTGACGGCTGATTCGAATACGAACGCATTTTTGCCAGCTGTGTATTTCTTGTTCTCCAGAAATTAAGGCAACTTGGCTGTTAACTCTAGAGATGAACCAATGCAAGAAGAGAAAGACTGATTTTTTTCCAATCACTTCTGTTACTTTGATCTAGTTTCTAAAGTTTGCGTTCACAGTGCTACTTAGTTTGTCAGTTTTTATAGATATTTAAGATTTTATCACTTCAATAGACACAATTCATCTTTGTATTGTCAAATTCAAACCCCGCATTTTATCTTCTAGGAAATAATTTTTAATCCTGCAAATAATTTTTAATCCTGCAGTAAATGCAGGTCATTTAAGAACTCTCCTTAATGGTAATACTAATGATACAGAAATAGAACAGAATTTGGTTTTACTCTTCAGACTTCAGGAACTTTAAATGTGATGATGATGATGATGATGATGACAGTGGCAACAGTTACCAACATTCCAGTTGGCAGCTCCTTATCTTGTGTACTACCTTGCCTGTTACCACCTTCCTTCAGAGAGGGGACATTGGTTCTCATTGGGTTTTAAACTTGGCAAATCGCATATTATACAGCAGTTCAGGCATTTTTGCACAAGTTTAGGTAGTTACCAGAATTAAGGTTCTTCCCTACCTCTGTGAAGATTTCTATACAAGATGTACAAAAGGCCAGAGGAATAGAGGTGACACATACAGACTCCACTGCACTAAAATCACACTACTCCAAGGAAGATGTGCCCTTAATATGAATACTCACAATCATATCCCTAACATCTCCTCTGAGAGGCAAAAAAATAAAAGTCAGTACTGGTTTATGTTATTACCTCTGCCTGATCTAAAAGCTTTTGACATTGGTTGAAGTTGTGGTCATTGAAAACAAATCTGTCCTGAGTTAGTGACGGCAGATTCAGAGCTGTCATTTATTCCTGTTAGGTGTTTTCTTTCCTTTCTTTGCTCTTTTCCTTTCTACAGTGTACAAATAATTATTGTATCCTATTCCCAATTATTTCTGTATTTTTTATTTTTCTCCTGTTTTGTCTTCTCAGTGTTTTTCTGTCCTAAGAAGAATGTGAATGCTGCAAAATGTGAGACTTTTTGAAACTCCCTGTGTTCAATCACATTTGGACTTCAGCAGAGTTTCTCATCCCAGAGTGAGACTTGGCAGTATCCTACTTTTGGTCAGCCAGGGGAAGAGGTCACTGAAGACCAAGTAAAATTGCACAACTGAACAATATCCTATCACATATCATTTGACCACCTTACAAGCTGGAAGAACAGGCAACACAAGCAATTGAAACCAAAATGCTTAAGCCCAGTGTTGTAAAAGTTGTTATCACACTGAAGCTCTTTAAGGAAATAATGCAGTGCCATTTCCAAGCCTCAACTACTGTAACACAACTGAGTAGAAAATATAGAATCAAAAGGAAAGTATTGTCACCCAGTGTTCATCCTTGTCTTTCCATGTAGTGGTTTACTCAAGTGGGAAAGTAGATGAGCTTGGTGTTTAACAGGCAGACAGGGGAGAAACTACATGAACCAAGAGATCTGCACTCTGTAGACCACTTGTGTGATTACAGCTGTTTGAGGAAATGTCTGTAGCCATGCAGTACTCTCCTGGTGCCAGCTGTGCTTCCTAGAGAGCACAGACATTTGATTTTGGTGTATGAGACAGGGAAGGCAAACTCCAAATGGAGGATGCAGTGGATGGATGTCACTACATGTAGCAATTTCATAGGTTGGTGAGTCCAGCTAAATGTATAAGCAGTTACCAGGCATATGCAACATTATTGAAGAACACTGGACACAGCATTCATTCAAATGTTTTAATTTATTTTATTAATTGATTTTTAATATTTTCATAATTCTTTTTTTTTTCACCCACTCAAGAGGATGCTGAATGAAAGGATGGTGATGTGTGGGAGGACAGTCCGGGCTGGCAGATTGTGTTCAGCATCCTCCACACTCCCTTATTAGTTTAGTCAGACACATTATTTCACATTATGAGAAACAGATGAGAAACTGCTAAAACATACATTATGAGAAACATTAGGAGAAGCTGCTAAGCATACATCTAAATAATGTTAAACCAGCAGCAACTCCAGCTGAGGGCCAGCTGACTCACCAGGATCTGTAAATCTGAGCTTCACAGCACTTGCACAGTATGCATATTCCCACCAACCATGGGACAGGTTGAGTTGTAATGCTGAGTAATCATTGCATAAACCCTGTGTAGGAGAGATGAAGGAGGGCCACAGATACAGGCAGCAGTACTTCAGTGAGAGGAATTGATGACAGCAGCCCCATTGCCTACAGGGAACAGTTGTACCTGTTCTTCATCAGAATATGCAAATTTCAGCTGCTCCAGACGCTTTGTTGAGTGAATTACATCATATTTCCATATGTGTTTTCTTTCCTTGAATTTCCTTCTCATGTTACAGAAAGGTTAATTTAAGTTCTGTGCAAGACAATCACCTAGAATGTGTCAAATCTAACGAAGTACTAAAGAAATAAAAAAGAATATTTCATAGGATCATGCACAAAAAATCATCTGTGGCTTGGCAGAACTGCAGAATAAATGCTTGTGGTTGCATGACTCAT
The DNA here is from genome assembly GCA_013398075.1 of Notiomystis cincta. Classification (NCBI taxonomy): domain Eukaryota; kingdom Metazoa; phylum Chordata; class Aves; order Passeriformes; family Notiomystidae; genus Notiomystis; species Notiomystis cincta. The sequence goes on from VZRX01012438.1 coordinate 242,291, forward strand.
CTTTGTTTAGAGCTGACCTGTGGAAGGCATTAGCAGGACTGGTATGATATTCAGCTCTGCTAATACTTTGACTATTTCAGTTAGCCTGGCTTGATGATCTGTTCTCAGCAGAATGGAAAATGCAGAGTCTGTGAGATGAGGTCACTCCCTGTCACCCAGAATGATTTTTCCATAAAAGTCTTTTCTTACACTTGGATTCAGCACCTCAAGCATTGCCAACCTTTTGAGTACCTTTAGGTAATAAATTTTGCAAACCTTTCAAGTAGGATGGCTCAGATTTGTGTGCAATACTGCAAAAAACAAGACAAGTTGCTCCTCTTCACATAGGCATATTCATGCCAACAGCTTGATTTCTAGGAAAATTCCATCTCTTGTAAGACACACTTAAACACATTTTTCTTTTGGTGTTACATAGAAATTTATCTGTGACATATTTTACCTGTGTTTTGTTTTTTTTTTTCTTTTTTAATTTTACTTTAGTGATGATGTGTCCTTTTTAAATACTTTAGAAATGTAAATAATTTTATGATAACCATTGCCAATAAAAAACTAAAATTCTATGTAAAGTATTACATTTTCCTTGTAAATCATGAATAAATATAAATATGACAAATGTATAGCCTCTGGTAGCAAATGTTGGGGTTTTAATAATTACTAGAGAGAGAGAAAAATCATTCTTAATAAATAATGTACACCAGGCATTAGACAAATCCCCCAGCAGGATTGCAATTATTTTGAGTGTACATGTGGTGTGTGAAATCAGGTATCTTCCTCTTCCAAAGCAACCAAAATTAGCAAGCAATGCACCCTTCTCCTGGCTTTGGCACCCTCTTTATTCATGCTTACAGGCCATAGCCTGGTTCTTTTAGCATACTGGTTTCACAGGTTTGAACTATGTGCAACACATTGCTGTCCAAGAGAGGAAAATTTTTTTAAGGCTGAGTTCTTGTAGCATAAAAGGAGTCTGGTTGTACCATGTTTTTTAGGCAGAGTGTCCTCTCAGTAAGTTTTTCACATCATGCTCAGATTTCTTAACTTCTTTAGTATCTCTCCATGAATGGATGAATTGTATTATTTTCTCTTCCTTCATTAAGGCTCATGAATATAGTATGGACCAGCATGTCCTGCTGTGTGTCTAAAACATATTGTGCATCAAATTACAGGTGTCTGCTGACTGTTTTGCTATTATATTTTTTTTAAATTTAGCCAGGCTAATATGGAGGGCAAATTAGACTACTACTTTTGCCCCACAGGTTTTCCTTCACATTTGAAATGAGTTTTGCTCCAGCCATGCCTGAACCTCTTCTGCACTGATTTTCCATTAAACTCCTGCTAATGAGAAAACACAATGCACAATGACACAAATGCAATTAAAACAATTCTGAAATTTCCACATGCAAATATTTGCATCAAGTTTGGTTGTGAGTAATAAGAAAGCAGACAATGACACATGATTTATTTAATAAGTGATGACTAGCTAACATTGACAAAATAGAGATTATTAAACAGAGAATAATTGCAAACGACTTTCTGTGTTTGATCTGTAGTTAAACAAAATGTAGCCCAAAATGTGGCTGGTTAATTTTGAGCAACAAATGTAGTTGATTGAGAAAAAGCCTTTTGTTTGCTTGCAGATACTGCACAAACAGAATTGGAGGTTAAGCGGGTTAGGTAAATAATTCGTTGTGAAATATTTGCTCAGCAATAATACAGCTTCACTTTTTCCTGCTGTTGTTACCTTTAACACTGCCTCCTCTTTTCCATTCTCAATTCTTCTAGAGAGGCAAAATTGATAGCTACATAGGAGGAGTAGCTGACAGCTTAATGAACAATTATTAGTGTCTGTGGCATATTTTCCAACAGTTTTTCATGAAGGGATGGGTGGTGTAATCCACTGCAGTGTTTAAATGGAACCGCTTTTGTCAGCACCTGCTATTAGAGAGTGTAACACTCTGTGGGACTAGAGCATTCACATCTCTTTGTAGGGAATCTGCAGCTGTAGGTGGCTGGAAGCAAGGCACAGCACAAGGGGGACCTCGTTTTCTGTCTCAGCAGATACAAACAGGCCATGCACTCTTTGGAGGAACTAAGCATTGGGAGTGTTTTGGACTGGTTTTGTAAGTTAAATAGTGTCTCAGTAAATTACCTCTCTGTTTAAAATCAAGGGGAAGTAATGACTGTGCAATTTTATGAGATTTATAAAATAGTTGATATCAAATATAAGACAGTCTTAGGGTTAATCTTAGTAATGGAAATGTGTTTTCTACCTATGAATGGTCAAAGCATCAGAGGAAATGGAGATTCTTCTCATTTACTGAGACAGAGTTGGTAAGGGTTTGCTGTTAAGGGCTGGGAAGCACAGCTCTATTTTTTTCAGTCAGCTCAGGCAGTTAAAAAGAGCTTCATGGTTACTTGGGAATGTTATTATCCAAATTGTAAACTAGAAGGGCAGAAATTGCTTATTCTTGTATAGACCCATCTGTTTATCTCTCTATTGGATAGCCCAATTTGCAATATTGCCCTGGTTTGAGTGGCACTAATGGAAGTTGCGTGGTCTCAGGATTGTAGCCTGTTAGCCTACAAAATTACTATAGATTCACATTTATCTTGGTCAGGCTAATTTTGTGGTTGTTACTAAGACCCTTAAGACAACATAAAAGCAATATCCTACATAACTGTGTGCAAGGTCCATGTGAAACTTTTATAGCAAAGTTTTATAAAAAATTCTTCACTTAAGGCAAGGGAAATAGCTTTGGAAAGTTTAAATCCATGGTTTTTCGCTGTACTTTACAGTCCTCTGTCAATACACAGAAGGTACTCAACAAAAGGACTAAAGGGAGTAATCTGCATTGGTTTTGGGAAAGTAGATTGTGATGGTCACAGTTATGCTGTAAAGTTGCTAATGTGTCTACCATCAAGGGTAATCAGATCTCCAGACATTTTCAGAATGAACAGCACAGGAGTATTTGGTACAGGTACCAGCTCAAAAACATATTCAACTGCACTGAAGAAAATAGCATCAGCATTGACCACCTTACCTCTAGAGAGCTTTAGTTAAAGGAAACAATGCTGTCTATAATTATAATAATAATACTTGTAATAGCATTTTAAAGGAAATTCTAGCAGTTTTATAAATTATCTTTCTAAGCCAAATGTTTATGCTTTGAGGTAATGAGCAATTTTAGTACATTATTTCTTAAATAACAACTCTAGCAAGCATGCTTCCAATGAAACACATTATTTGTTCCTCTGGTAAGAGCACTGCACTGCACTTTTCTTGGATTAGGAATAAAATCAAAATAAATACAATGTATGTATGTCACAAGAAATGTCATCCTGCCAAAATATAAGTTAATATTTCAGCATCACAGTGATCAAGTTGTCAGTTTGTATGAAATAGTGCTTCATATAAAAGGCACTGTTTGGAAACAACAGTGTACCAATTATAAAAGACAGAAACAGAGTCCTGTCATTTCATGATTTGAAATATTAATGCGTTAACTCAAATACATGAAGAAGTGCTAGCTGGTGCAGCAGCAATTAACACCCAAAATATGGATAGCACTTAAGAAATAAAATGTTAAGATGTACCATATTTTGTCAAGATTGATATGTGCAAAGTAATTGACAACAGTCAGTCAGAAGAGATGTGTCATTTGTATACCAGGACATTTTTTTGGCAGGGTATGCCTTCTTATTTTTGTTACTCAAACCAAAGACTTCTTTACCTAATTCTGTTCTTTTTAACCTCATCTGTACTGGAACATGAATGTTGAGAACAATTTTATTTTTGAGACAGCAGAAGAAAAATGTGAGGTGTGGTTTAACTAGGAATCATAAGTATTTTGTTGCTAACAGGGGAAAAGCTAAAAATATCACTTAAACACTTATAATCCTAATTCATGGTGCAGTCTGTTTCCTAATTTTCTGATGTTATTTACTTTAATTTGAATAATATATTCTATATTCAGCAAAAAAAGCATTATAAGTTCAGAATGGAAGCTTTACTTTAATTTTCTCTCATATCAGTGTTTCATTCTAACCATCTTAACTGATATTAATATTACTTTAGCTATTTTATATATTGAGTGACTATCCTTGCAAGCCTCTTGAGAGATGGAAATCATTCATAATCTCATTTTATATCAAAATCCTGATTCATAGAGATGCTGAAATACTTGCTTGAGGTTACATACAAAGAACTAAATCTAGCAAAACAAGAAAAAGTTTGCACAACTGCACTAACAATGAAGTCATAGTGAGATCCAGATCTTAGGGGCTGATCAACAGGAAAATAGGAACAGTAATTGCACTTAACTGAAAACTTCTTCTGAAGGGTAAAAATAGATATAGGAATACTTAATGTTTTTATTAATTTTTTTTTATTTGCAAGCTTTACATTGTTCTGGCATTTTCATGTGATGGGCTTGTATGGTTTTTACTTTATTTGAAAACTTTTCTTAATTGTGTCTAAGAATTTTTTAGGAGATGTCTGATCTACCAAAATCCTTTGGTTATTTGGGTTTACAGCTGATCATTCTTAGAGAAGTGCTAAAGATCAGTCTGGATATTAGTCATGAATTTTGACCTCAGTACCTCATGGGTATGTCTTTCATCATGTGCCTGCAGTTTCATAGCCTTCACAGTGGAGATGATAGTCAAGGTGAAAGCTGAAACATCTTCAGGAGACACTCCTTATCCTCTTCTCTCTCACTATGGAGATGGTACCTTCTGACATAAAAATTACCCAGGAGTTTCTGTATGGTTTTCCCTATTTATCAATGGTGGCAGTGGTGGAAAGAGTTGGTCATGCACAACCTAAATCCATGTGTTTTCCAAAGGTGAATGCCAAAAGTACACCACCTCTCACCTTGGAAATCTCATCTGAAAACTGTCAGGCCAAGTCACTGCCTTCTTTTCTTTGTTCTCCTCTTTTGAATTCAGAAACTATGCCTTAAATGTACTCCATGCAGATGGTAAAACCTTACAAGGTGAGATTTGTTAAGGTATTCTTGGTCCTTTCTTTATATTGCTGTGGGTCAGACTAAACATTGATGGCTGGCTGCATTACCCAGAGAAATTGCTATTTGATCACTGACAGGCACTGCTGAAGTCTTATCACGATTATAAAATGATTCCATGACAATATAACTAGGAAGAAGTAGAAACCATTGATTTATTTAGCACTTCATTGAGTTTTATCCAAGTTAGAATCAGATGTGCAATAACTCACTATAACACCACTGGAGACTTACACAAGACCTACTTTTGTCCAATCGTTCTGCCAAGAAATAGAATTTCTAGTTAAAATGGATGGAAATAAAATGTAAAAGTAGGTTAAAAAAATGGCTGATATTTTTCTCTTCTTGTAAGATTTCCTAAGGTTTTTCAAAGTCTTTTGAAGCCCTCTCACTCTTTCTTGATCTCTTCACCCATTGTTCAGCCTTTTACTCAGCCCTAGTCCTGCCCAAAGTAATAATTTGATTCAGTCTCTGAAAAACTGTGTGGGACCAAATGCATGTAACTCAGTGCAAATTTATCATGAGAGCAGGCACAAAAGTCAGATGGAAATTCTGCAACTTAATATGTAAATTCAGCTCGTGGATTTGCCCTAGATACTGAACAACTACTAAAAGGCTTCTTGAAGTTGCAGAGACCATAGAAGCACAGAATGTTTGGAGTTGGAAGGGACTTTAAAGATCATCCACTTCCAGCCCCCCTTGCTTGGCCAGGGGCACCTCCCACTAGATTAAGGTGCTCAAACTCCATCCAACTTGGCCCTGAACATTTCCAGGGATGGGACATCCACAACTTCCCGTGGCAACCAGTTCCAGTGCCTCACCAACCTCACAGGACACAAATGGTCTATTCAGAGGGCAATGCTTCTTTCTTTAAGGAAGTCAGATCTGCTTTTGCTGATCTTCATAATGGAAATGACATCTTCTAAAAATGAATACACAGAGTAAGCTGGCAAAGACTGATGGAGAGTAGGGCAGAAACAAGGCCATGGGAATATTAAAACAGGGTATCAGAGTCCTTTTTGCCTAAAGCAGAGGAAGTCTTCAGACTAGTTTCTGGTTTACTCTGAAATTTTCAGTTTCGGCTGAAGAACAATCACTTATGGCTAGATTTCATGCTTTGAAGGTGAAGAGGTATGGTGAAACTTTTTCTTACTCCTGAAACTACCACAATCTAGGAAAAGGTACTCTTCTGTTCCTACCACTATGTCTTTGAGGGCAAATATGAGCATTGCTGCACAAACTTTTGTGAAAATTCAAGTCTCTTAGGGGGGCAAACCTTAACAGGGCCATCAAAGAGAGGGGTCACCCCATGGGCCAGGTATGGCATCCATCACAGTGAGACGAGGGGAGCAGGTCTCTGGAGCACCTGGCTGACTGATGGGGTCACAGCCTAGGAGTATGGGACATACTGGGGGATACAGGAGAAGAGTGCTTTGGGCTATGTGTGGGTTGTTTAGAGGAGGAACTAAAGGCAGAGAAAGGGAGGGATCTAATGGAGCTGTGGCAGCCTCATCTGTGTTATGTACTAAGAATAGTACATAAATAATGAGTAGCTTTGTTGTAGCTCTTAGAGGGAAAAGGGAGTTTTTTTCTGAGACAAAGTATCATGCTTCAAAACAATTGGTCAAGAAATATTTAATAATAATGGAGAACAAGCATAAACATGAAGTGTAATTTAGCATCTAAACAATAATGAAATTAAAAAAAAAATAATCAATAATGGTACAAGGAAAAAATAAAAGCTGTTCCATGCCTTGAGTAACCAGGCTTATGGGAGATCTGTTAGTCTTCATGCCAAATTTCTAATAATTCAGTAGCAAAAAAATTGGATTATACCATTATACCATTTAATTTCTACTTGTTTTCTCATTGAAGTGTATGTGCAGCTATAAAGTTGCTGCCTTACACTGAGGTGAAACTGCACTTATGCTTGTCAGAAAGTTCTCAACTCAGACTTTACAAATTTAATTTAAAATAAAAACAAACACCATCATTATTTTTTATTACATTCTTTATCCTTATATGTATATCATGTTTCTGTAACTGGAGAATAGAAAACACACATTCTGTACTTAAAAGTAAGGGAAAATGATCCTGCTTATCATATATTTCTCAGCTCAACATTTTCTTTATTCCAGCTGTGGAAAAAAGTTTTGCAGTAGACACTCATTTAATACCATGTCCATGAGAAGAGATGTGTTTATAATGAAACACAAATTTACCAAAGATATATTGTGTCAGACTAAACTGGCATCTTTCCCTTTTTGAGACAGCCGATTTTTCCAAGAGAGAGATCTCAGCAGTATCAATGCAATAAAGTATTTGATGTGGTACATCATGATGGAAAACTCTAACTAACATTGGAGCAGGCAGAGTGGAAATATCATAAGATATCTAAGGAGCTAGCTAGGAAGGATGACAAGAGTCTGCTGATGAAAGGCAAGCATTGGCCAGAGGGAAATTAGCAATGGGAGCCCCACAGTTCAGAGTTGGGAGCAATGTGACATAAAATTTCACTAATGACTTTGGCACAAAGACTAGGATGTGGCTGATGAAATCTGCTGGCAGAGGTAAGAAGTGCTAGAAAGCATAAGGAGATCCCCAGTATTCGAATAATAGCAATGGGATAAAACTCATTAATAGGAAGTGGGAGTTTTTGCACTTCAAGCACTAAGAACTAGGAGTACTCATGTGGAAATGCCTGAGGGAAGGACTGGATAAATTACTTTACCAGATGATGTTTCTCACTTGCCAAAACCGTGTAACGTAAACCAACAAATGAAATAAATAGAACAGATGCAATTGTAACATTCAGTAATAGAGGATTTCCAGTAGAAACAAAAAGCTGTGAATGATGCTGTACAAGACACTGGTGGCACCAGATCCAGCATATAATTTTTACTTTCCATTTCCCAGAAGAGGCAGTAAGAGCTAGCAGAGGTGTAGAGAACAGCTACCAGGGCAGTGAGAGGAACAGACCTCTTTTCTCAGAAGTTAACTATATAGATTTTTCCTAGGAGGCTGTGCTGCATTAAAAATTGTATGAAGAAAATAATTTGGAATTTTAAGCAAGATGAACAAAAAATTAAAGTGTTGAAAAATGGGGCAATTTATCACATTCTTTTCATCTTCAGATGGAATTCACTCAGACGAAGACTGAAAAGCATCTATAGGAAAACTGCACAGGGATTAATTTCCTTCAGCATATGCAGCCTCACTTATGCAGAAGAATAGGAATAAATTCTAGCAGTTTTCAGACATTTCTCCTGATTCCAGAAAAAAACTTAATTTATAACTGCCTCTATATTCCCATCTATGGCTACCTGGAAGTGCTCAGTACTCTAATATTTAGGCACAGTTAGATAGAGGTGAAAGCAAGCATTTGAGAGAAAAAAAACAAACCCAAAGGACTGAATTTTGAAAGGTTAATTCCAAGTGCTGAGGGTGTAGTGTCCAAAATCATAGAATCTTTTTGACTGTATCTGTTATTATTCTTCTTTATAGCTGACAAATATTAACATTAAAAAAATGAAAATGCCCTCTAGTTCTCTTCCCTTAATCTTAACACTGGATGACTGCTCCACTACATTAATACTTACTCTGACTGTTCTTTTGACTCCCTCGGTGATTTGATCCATAAATCGCTTCTCTCTGGAGCACACAACAAAAATTACATATTTATTTTTCTTCCTGGAGTTTATGTTCCTGAATTTTCAATGCTACAGTGATACAACAGTTCTGTTTTACTTAGTGTCTTATTTCTTGCATGCTAAACTTCTGCAGTGTTGGGTCATCATCTCTGACATTTTCAAAATGTATATTAAAAATGGTTGAACATTCAATTTACAGTTTTGATTTGGTTCTCAGATATTTGTGTCAAACGTGCTTTATTGGCAGGACTTCTGTAAACACACACAAATGACATATTTTCAAATCACTGGCGCTTTTTTTGTTTTCTTTTTTTTTTTTGTTCAGTAAACAAAAAAGAGGTACAAGGTTATGGCTCTATAATCTGGTATTAAATCAAACTAGTGCATCAACCCACAGCGTAAGGGAGCACCACTGGGAGATGTCTACCACTGATCTCCCTGCCTTGGAAGGCTTAAGATTACATAAACGCATTCTCTTTCATTTAACCTACTCAAAGCCTGTCTCTTTGAATCAAAACTCTTGTTGGCCACTCCAAATTATCAAGACACAACTTATCTACAATAGACTGCTCCAAAAGATTACTGACAAATTATAAGCAATTTCAGCTGCCTGTAAATGCTTCCTGTGGATCATTTTGACTGACCTTGAGATCAACCTTCAGCAATCCAGGTATTTGTCTTTCATATATTTCCCTAGTGGATATGAATATCAGTTGTATAAAAAATGATGGATGGTGGCAATTTCCTATTAATTGCTACTGAAAAAAAAAAAAATTCTAGAGCTTCTGATGGGTAGCACTGACCATAGAGAAAGGGGAGCTCTATTTCAGGTGAATATTTTCCCTGGCATTTTTTGTGTAAACAAGTCTTGAATGATGCCTTTGAATAGTTGTGAAAATGTGTCATTGGCAATTGTCCTAGAATTACAAACAGAGTAAGGGAAAGATTCAACAGAAACAACTGTCAGAAACAAGGAAGAAAATATGCTATTTTTTTCTCCTCTTACAGTTTTTCTACTGCAGGGAATCTGAGTCTGTGACCTAAGTCTATCAGGCTCAGTGAGTATTTCAGTTTCTGAATACTGAGAGATATCTCATCATCTTAAACATTTGTATTCATCATATTTTGCTGCCCACATTTTTATCATCTAATTGCATTTTCAGGCAATTCTAAAAACTTTAAAAGTGAAAATTTAGGAACAAATAAAAATGCAGTTTCCACTGCAGAACAAGTGAGACCCAGTGCTAATCAATTTCCAGTAACGTTTTTTGAGCGGTCTTTATTGAAAAACATTATGTAAAAGGTTCTCACCTGGTCTATATACACTTCTTGATACAGAGGAAATGTTCTTCTGTTCTTACTAAAATGAAATTTGAGATGTTATCATGTGCAAAAGCATACTAAATTGTTTAACCTTTGCATTAATTCTTATTTTATGGATTGGATTTATTATTTTAGGGATTTTATAGCAACTAACTTTCCCAATCTATCACAGATCCGAATAAGTATTTGCTGAATGTTTGGCCATTAGTAGCAGCTATGACTTAAAGCATAAGATAATATATTTTTTAACACTCTCATGCCAGCCACAGCTTGAAAATCCAGCTCACAATAAGGGGTTTTGTGGCCTGAAGGGTGGAAATGAAGACATCTTGAAGGAATGTGTTTCATAGTGATGGTGTCAGGGACACTGTTTCAAGGCATTTTGATGCCCAAAGATGCAGACAGGAAGTTGATAGTATATATGAATAAGACTGAGTTCCTGCTAGATGAGACACTTAAGTGTCTTTTTATTTTTAAACTCAGCTGGGCATCTGTTTGCACTCTAGCTCTTAGCTACTTTCAACTAAATTCTGATCAGTGAAAACATATTTTCTTCTTCTAAGCCTCTGTTTTACCCTTTCAAATTCAGCTGCATGTCTGTGAGTGGGTTTGGATTCTTCCTTTCTGTCCATCACAAGCAATGAAGGTTTTGCAGGCTCAGAAATGCCCCTAGGCCTAGTTTTGGAACAAAGTGAGCCCTTTTTATAGTGCTACTCAAGAAATAAGATATTGCCAATCATGTTTTGTCTGTGTTGTTCACTCAGATGAAACTAGAAAAGTACACAGGAGCACAGTGCATTCAGATGGTGACGTGCTTACTTAGTAAGTATAATGCTGAAACATACTTTAATAGGCAAAGTAAGGAAGTCTGCTTACAGCAATGTAATTCTTTTTTATAAGACACATTTCCTCTCTGTTAATTACTTGGAGAGAGACCTTAAAGAACCGTCTGTGCTGCTGGATTTTAGGGTGCCCCATTTCTACTCAGGCACTGAAATGATGCTGAAAATGCTTTCCTCATTCACAATAAAGTCAGCAGTGAACTTATATTGTCAGGTTTTTTAAAGATTTCTCTCCATCAGTCCTCCAGCTCTTCCATTCTTCTGAACAGAGATTCTCAGGGATTGTTCTCTGCCATGCAGCGTGGATATCGCTGGATTTCATATGGATCCCAGAATCCTTTTCAGCACACTTATTTCAGCACTCCCTCTTACAGTCCTTTCACAAACTGTAAATCAGAAGCAGGAATGAAAGGTCCAGGTGAGTGAGCAGAAATAAATGCTTTATAAGAGGAAAAGACACAGCAGGAACACTGTGTTGATAGCTGAAGCAGTTTGGTGTGGGAAAACACTTGGTTATGACTGGAGAGATATGGGTTTAGCCCAGATTTTGCTCAAGACACTTAGTATGTGCAGTATTAGTATGTTGGCCTTGCTTAGCTGACCTTAATTACATTATTTTTTTTTCTGTGCAATCTAAATAAAGCTTTTAATAGTTTAGTTTCAAGTAATAAAGTGCCATTCATGTGTGTAATTTATTACTAAGTACATTAATATTTATAGACAGAGCTGAAATTCTTTAGTCAACATGAGAGAATTTTCTCAGTCAAGAAAATCATCTTTGGTCCAATTTATTTAGCAAGTGAAGAACTGCCTAATAGAAATCCTTTGCATGGTTGCTGTAGGTCAAGCTAAGCTGATAGAATAATAAAATGAAGTTGAGTTTTACTGCATTCTCATCCCTTTTATGAACCTTTTGGCTCTGAAGTCTGGCATAATGTTTCAAAACAAATCCAAGTCAGAATGCAATTCTTGGAATCATAAAATGCTATGCAACTTAGAATTATCTTAACAGGCTGATTTTAAAATTCAGTGGGGAAAATTCATCTGTGCTCTCTCTTCGCTCTGGCGGAGATCAATTTAGGTGAATATTTTTTCATTTGCTTTCTAAAGAATACAACTGTGATTTTTTTCTCTATGAGTAAGAATTTGAGATTATGGAAATTTTCTTGCACTCTCCATATGGGTTGTAGGGAGCAGAATGGCTCCTGTGTTTATGTCATTACTTCTATTGAAGTAAGTCAGCATTGACTAAGCAAAGTCACAGCATGAAAGGACATTTGTTTCTGTGCTTTCAGTGTACTCAACAGCAGAGTGGAGCATGTGAAGGATATATCAATTTAAGCAGCACAAGTGACCATTAAGTGCACACATAAAAGATTTCTGTACATTAATTGGATACCTGCAATTAAGTTAGAAGAAAAATGTCAACTCTTTGTAAAACATGAGAAACATTAAGGAAAAACAGCATGTGTCTCTGCATTAAAATGCCATTAAAATGATTATGACCTCAACAACATTAAAAAATTAATTTTACATATGATTCTGGAAGATGTTGAAGTCTGTTGTGTACAAAATCAGAGTGAATAAATTTCCAGTGCTTGACATTATCAAAGTAGCATCTCCTATTTCCCATTCAATTGCATTCTGCATATATAGTTCCTGCAGTGTTCTTTTTCCAGCTTCACTTTGAGTCATTGCTGTGCCTATGAGTTTAACACTGTTTATTGTCAAAGATGTACTCTAAATCCCTGAGTCATAAATGCTGCAAAATTATAAGAGTTTAAATGTTATATTTGAGTGTCCAAACAGCTCATAGTTAGTGTAGATGAACAGATCACTGCTAATTGGCACAGAAAGGTTTCCCTTGTGTGAGAACTCATGCCTTCCAAATAACTGCTGGAAGTATATGTAACTGACTGACAGAAGCTTTGAAATAGCAAATGTGAAGCTCATGCATCACCAAGTTTCTTAAGCTTCCTTTATCTGTAAATGCATTAGTAATCTGTGTCTGTTTCTAAACATCTGGGGTAAAGAGACCTGACTCCACCCTACAGACAGATCATGTGGCTGCAGAACAGAGAAGGCAAGAGGGAAAATAAACCATTATGGCCTAGAAAAACAAACCAGAGCTGGTTAATGTAAA
>VZRX01012438.1:255668-274084 GCA_013398075.1 Notiomystis cincta
AAAAAAAAGTATTGTTAAACATGTTATTCCAAATGTTGCAAAATTCATATGTGATTTCAAATAAGCACACATTATTTACTCAGTTTAAAAGACAGCTGAAAGCATAAGAGCTTGTATCCTTCCTGAAAGGGTCTTCAAAGTCACACAGTTAAGCCCATTATATCTGAAACTTCTCCATGCTATAGCCCTGTTTTGGGACATGAGACCCCCTTCCAGTCCAGTGGCCTCTTGTCCACATTCTTTTGCCCTCAGCAATGACCAGCTGAAGCCCAGTCCTTGGTGGCTCAGTGGACTCTGGGTTCATACAGCTTTGCTCACAGAAATTATCCAGCAAATCAGTTGGGCTTTGTGTGAGCCATGACACTGGGGAAGGACACTGTGCAGTGGGTGGAGGTGAAGGGTGATGTTTCCTCTGAGCAGCCTCCTGGCACGTGGGAAAGCCTTTCCTGTAGGGAATACACGATGTGGAGTGCAGGTAACCTGTGAACCAGGGCTTGGCTCCCTGAGGGAACTACCACCTCATGGGGGATGCTTGTGAATGGAGATACTATGGGGCAGAGTACTTAGGATTAATTAATTAATTAATTATCCAACCAAGTAAGGGTGTGTGCTAATTTATGTACTGTTTGATAGGTACTCCAACCAACAGAGCTGTGTAGGAATCTGCAGGAATATACCAGTGTGATTTTAAAAGAAAGAGTGAGATCTTTTTTGTGTATACAAATAAGGCCTGTAGAGTTCCCAAACTCAGATGCAAATCTTTATTTATTTATCTAGGAGTTTCCTAGGAAGGAGAGTGAACAGACATGATGAGCAATGGGATGGAGGGAGCAGTAGCTGTTAGCATGTTGCTCAGAAAATTAAGATCGTGTGCTATGGAGTGGCAGAGCTGGAAAAAACCAGGTCTGTGCTGAGATGCTGATCTGCAAAGGAGAATATGGAAGGACAGCTGACATTAGGAGAGCCAGGACTCAGGGGATTTTTGTGTGGAAGGCATTGAACAAAGAGAGAGTCAGAAGGTGGAGATAGCTGGTGAAACTCAGAAAGAGGGATGCATTTTATTTTTCACGAGAATAAATCTGAAGGGAAATATCAAGAATCAGGATGGACAATGTATGATCAGATATGCTATTAGCAGAAAGGAAAAGGACTGGAGGAAATAAAGAGAAAGAAGATTCAACAGAAAGGTCATATACAAAGGCAAGCTTTATATAAATATTTCTTAGAAGACACTTGATCTCAGTATGTTAAGCTAAACAAGAAATTTGAAGGCAAAGGAAAAGGAAAGAAAAAGAAATGTGAGGGGTTAGACCAGTGGGCTTGGAGGACAGGGGCCATCTCCTGCAGCTCGGTCAGGGCGGTGCAGTGCCCAAGGCTGGCCCCAGGTACCACAGAGCATTTGCATTAGATGGTGAGTTGTGAGCAAACCCATCATTATTTTAGCCTTTAGCTCTTGTGTCCAAGAACTGTCATGTCTTTTGAAATGTGTTTACAGCTTCTGACACATGCTGTCATTGTTGTGGGACTTGCAGTAATAGGGGTAATTCTGATCCAGGCCTTTGCTGCTAACAATAATGAAAGCCAATACATGGGCATCTTATCCAATCACCTTAATAATTCTCTGTACTGAGTAGTGATTTATAATGACTTTGCCTAACATGGGTTTGTTTCATGGCATTATTACAGTTTTTTTAATTATAATTTGAGTGAGCTGTACTGATTCAGACATCAAGAAAACCTTTGATTTCTATACTGTTCACTTAGGCTTCATGCTGTATTCCATTTTCCTTGACTCCCCAATATCATCTATCATTTCAATAAATGTCAGTGATCCAAAAGTCATTGACCAGAACTTTCAGGTAAATTGATTGAAAGGGAGGAAAATAAAACATAGACCAAAACAAATCCACAGGCTTCATATAAATAAACACATCAAACTCTTCCATTTTATATGAGCTTCTGTGCTCCTTCTTTTCATTTCAACTAGGTTTTACATTTTGGAATGACACTGTCATTTGTCAAGTTATCAAATAATACTTAGGCAAGTCCTAATACTATTTATTTAAGCTAGGCTGATTTTTCCATGGATACTTCTGCCTTGCTTTCTCAAAATGAGTGTTTACTGGTTACAATAATGGATGTAAAAATAATATATGCTCTTTCTCTTGGTATAGTATATCCTGACAAGGGAGAAGTTTAAGGTTCTGTTCTAGGAATATGTCTTTCTGTAATGTTCATACACCTGCCTGTATACAGGCCAATGGGCTCTATGATCCTTTAGAACTACAAGCTGAACTGCAGCACTTAAACTTTATATGAAAAGCACTGAAATTGTTTTAAGTGAATACATAAAAGTAGGGGGAGGGTAACTAATCAGTATATTGTTATTTTGACACATTTGGTTGTCTTTTAGAAAATGCATTCATAATTTTCTGTTTGACGTGATCTCAGCATCCAGTAAAAAGCTGAGAATTTTTCATCCTACTGACAGGACTCCATTAATAAAACAACAATCTTTTGTGTGTAGTAATCTTTAATCTTATTTTGTCACACACTTCTCAGTAGCATTTCCACTCGTTTTACAGTATAATTTATGGCACTGAAACAACTCTCTGCCCTGAAAAAGGTCAGTCTGTCAAGGTTTACTTGTCTTTGAAGAAAAGTAATAGAGCATTATTTATGAAGCAAAGAATCCGCTTCAATACTTTAATCAATCAGAAAGATACTTGCATTATTGTATCTTTTGCCAAAAAATACCATGAGCAAAGGATACATCAACCTTGCATTCCCTTTTATGTCACAAAAAGCCTTTTACCTTTTAAGTCTCCTTGTCCTTTTGTGTTTGCTGCAGTATGAAAATAACAAGGCTGATGATGTCTGATATCTGGAAACAATTTGTAAATTATGAGAATAGGGATTGATCTTATCTGAAGAGGAGGGAGTCTGCAGACAGATTAACTAGAGCTATCCACTGTGCTCATCACAATAAACTCATTTTGGGGGTTTGGGTCATGTGCTGTAAAACAACATTTCTGGAGTGAGAACTGCAAAAGTTTAAGGGATATTTATTGTATTTCAAAGATGATAGGCATGAGGTGCAACCACATTTTGTACCCCTAATTTTTTAGGCATCATTTAATGCACAAATTAGAATGTGACATGGGGAAAAAAATTGGTATTTCATTAGAGAAAACACTTTAAATTAAGTGTCTCAAATAAGAATTTAATTTAAGAATTTAATTTAATTTAATTTAAGTAAGATAGCTTTAAGGGAATGAAATGCCAATACATTATTTAGCTGCTCTGTTGTTGTTTAACGAGTATGTAATAACATACATATTACCTATTAGTTGTTAGATACTAGCAAGTGGGTTTTGCTAATTAGTCCCTATCTGTCATGAAACCTCTTTTACAATGAGGATGAGTTGCTTCTTGCCTAATCTCTAACCATTGCAATCTGTTTCCTTCCCAGGAACAGTAAACACACTTGTATCTCCATCAGTTCTTGGTTACTAACTGAAGTCCTCAGCATTTTACTGCTGGAGTACTGTCAGCTTTACTCCTGGAGTTCCTGTTCTGAAGAGATGGACACTATCTCTCTCCTACATCTCTATTGCAGCCTGGACAAGGCTGACAGGAACCTGAACTCTGCCTGAATTCTCATGCTAAATCAAAGCAAACTGGGTGTCTGTCCTACATCAGTTCAGCTGATGAACACAGGGTGCTTTTTAATAAGTTCATATCCTGAACACTTGTATAAGAGAACAACACTTATAAGAGAAGCAAATGTCCTAAACATTCCAAAGTAGATGGAAAATATGTGCAACATAATTCTCAAGATTTCTTTGTATTTTTATATCTTAAGTTGATTAAAGCCCATTCAGATAGGTGAGCTAATATCTCTACTAATATGCTTTCTATTTGATTGATATTCAGAAAAGAAGCACTGGGAAAGTGTTCTGACAATGTTAATATTTCTTTTTTTCTTAATACTTGGTGGATATATGGGTTTTCAAGGTGAGCAGCTGGTCCTTCCACAGTTAGTAGAAACTGCCATCTCATTAAGTCTAACAAGCTAAATTTTGGATGGCATACTGCCAAATCATATGAAACATTTAAGTATGGTAGATCTAGCTGTCTCTCTCTGGTTTGTAGAAAAAGATTTGCCAATATTATTACTGATAAGATAGTTTTTAAAGTTTAGCATACTTGATAAGGCATATTATGTCTTTGTAGGACATCTGATTGCAGACTTATTTGAAGTAAGCAAGTCTATTGTCCTGCAAAGAAGAATGTACACAATGAATTTTATTACCTTAGCACTCTCCAGGACAGATAGACCACAGCAACAGTGACCAGATCTCACCATGGAGTTGCATACAAACAGGTATGTGAGTGATTTTAAAACACCATTCATGACTAAACAGGACCTTGTAGTTAAGGATTAGCATGTGTTAAATTGATTTGGTATAATGAGGACCAAATTGATCTGTGCTTCACAAGAAGAATCTCTAAGACACAGTGCTAATACAGGATATTGTACTTCAAGTGCTGGTGGCATGGAGCTGAAATGTCATAGCCAGCCCATGACCCAGTGGTCTGCTGTTCTTTTGTCATAGTTCTGTATAAGTCCTTTGCAAGCCAGAATCCCCTGCAATGAATATCTTCCAGGAACTTAAATGACACCTGCTTTTCACATTCAAATTAAAATGAGAGAGAAAGAGAGAGAGAATCAGTTACTTTAAAAAATCTATTGTGAAACAATTTTGTCAGCATTTTCTTGGGTTTGCCTTCATATTTGTACATCTCTTCGAACATGCCATTTAGATCTTGCAGAATATGCCTCTGTGAAGTGTTACCAAACTTGAATTTTCATTGACTATTTCAATTTATTTACAGTTCAAGACTTTTGCATTTTAAGATCTGGTCAGTAGATGTAATTCAGATCGGGACTGTGTGTTAAACCATTTTCATTACAACTTTCATCCTTCCTGTCCACCTCTTTTCTATTTTGTACTAGGCAGAATTTTTCTACGTAAAACCAGACATTTCAAAAGGAGAAATTATTACCCTCTGCAAAGGTGTGCTAGATTTTTTTTTTGTTGTTCTATTGTCCTTTCTGTTTAAGATAGATATACCAGGAGCATGTGAAAAAGAAATAAAACTGTGAATGACACAAGCGAGGGCTGCATTCAGTGTGATAAAGACAGTAACAAGAAAGGGTCTGTTGGTTTATACTGTTTCCCGTTCTTGATACAATCATTGTCTCAAGAACAGATTCATATTCTGCATCATTTTCTGCTACCTTTATAGTCTTTCTTATGAGAATGAGGAATGAAAATTTTAATGCCTCATATATTCTGTGAATTACTGTAGGCGAGTATGCTGTACTACTTTGATCTTTCCTATATTCCGTGGTTTGATTGGGTCGTGATGTGAATGGAAAGCAGCACAAAACAAATCACTTTCTGAGAGAACAATTGCAATGCGAATAGGTGCGGAAAGGAAAAGGTACCAGTTCAACCCGTTCTATTATGCAATAGATTGGGTAGAAACAGAGTTCAAATATCTGCTTTTAGAGGTACTAAAGATTATCTCAATTTTTGGGTTAACCAACCTATCAATTCCTAGCAAAATTTTTGACTGATTATTCATAATCTGAATGTAACTGTCTAGACTTGGATTCAGTATTGCTTTATTAAAGTTCAGCAGTGCTGTAGCACAGAAGGAAGAGGAGGTGAAGCCATGAAGGAAATTAAAAGATTAAAAAGAAAATAAAGCAGCTGAAAAATTAAACTTGCCTTAATGGCCTTAAAAATTCTGCATTGTGTGTCTAGCCATAACTGGAAAATAACCAAACAGGAGGAAAAGCAGGGGGAGAAATTGAAGTAAAGGGGAAGTCTTGGTTGCCCCAGGCAGAGCTACTGCTATACTCTCCAGTTGCCTTTAGCATAGAAGGTTTTACCACACCAAGTAGCAGGGTTGTCCCTGTCAGCCCCATGCTCCATCTCCCTTGGCTGACACTGGAATCAGGAATTGTGAAAATGGATAGTTGTGTGTGTGAGGGGTAATAGCATTTCCAGCAAACATCACAGGCATCCATTCTCCTTTCCATGGGCCCTTTCTCCAGTCAGCCCTGATTTTTAAGTAAGTGGTACGTGGCTTTATTATGAACAAATGTGCCAGGGTACACTATGGTTGGGAAATTTTTAATACTGGGAAAGACTCAGCAGGAAGCATTGTTGGAGGTTTACTTGTAGTAAGGAGCAAAAGGAAAGAGAGGTAAGAAAGCAGAAATTCATGAACAATTTTGCTACTACCACCATACTCATGTTTAGCAAGCTACTTCTAGTAGTAATGCAGAAATAATACATTTCATTGTGTTAGAGACATGAAGCAAGCTTTTCTCTGGGTCTGAAACCAGCAGATGGCTGTGCCAGGTTTTCAGATGTGGCACTTAAAACATTTTTACGTCCATCCCCTGCCACGTACTTATACTCCATAGCTCTGTGTGCTCATTTCACTGTTCAGTGGGATTTGCATAAGTACACTTTAAAGATATGTTTGGCATCTATCTTATAATATCTAAATCTATGACATACAAAATCTAGAGCTCTGAAAAGAATTTAAAGGGTTCTTTAAATGCTATCTTCATCACTTACAATTTAGTATATATCAACAAATCAAAACTGTGCCATAATTCAGAACATATAACTCTGTTAGACTTGATATACAATTACTTTACATGGTTATCTCCTAAGAATTCTCACAAACTCTGTTTGCTAATCTGTGTGAAAAGGGTACAATACAATCTGTCTAACTCTCCTTGAACAAATATAAAGCTACCACACCTCCTGTGAAACCAGTGTTGTGTTTGACTCCTCTTCTCTTTTCACCCATGCACATTTACTTTAATAGTGAAGAGATCGAATGCTGTATCAGACACAAAAGAGATTATTTCTTCAGGATGCTGAATGCATATAACAAATACTCGTAGTTCTGTAGTTGCAGACTGAAAAGCAAATGTCTGTGTTAAAGTGATGGATGGCAGACACCATAGTATGCTACAACAAAGCCATGGGTTTGTACAACATTTCCAATACTTTTACTTTCTATGCCATGTCTGTTGCTGAAATCTTTGAATACTAGAAGCTTCTCTATTCTTTTTGCCTATGACATAATTTACTGTATTTCAGCTTTAAAATCACCTGTGCATAGTGTTAGTCATGCAGAAAAATATTTCCTTAATTACTCTTGACTAAGGCATCATGGCCAAGCAGCTCAACACATCAGATACCCAGACTGTGCCCAGGTTGCTGTGTCCAAAAAACACAAGTAAGGGCTTTTTCTGTGGAATTAGGGCTGCTTCCATGATGAACCTGGTCCCTGCAACATTTCTTTCAGTACAAGCCAAATGATATTTGCCTGGCTCCGTATTACTTACATACCTTGAAATGTCTGCATTTCCTCCAGTTTCCTGTCAAAGACTCCCCTCTTGTTCCTTCAGCCCACCTTTTACTTTTTGGTTTTTCATGCCTTATTGTGCAGTCCATTTCCTAATTACCATTAAAGTAGCCTTTTCAATCTGTGTTTGCAAAAACACACAGAAATTTGTCTGAGAAAAAGGATAAACTCAACAAACGTTTAACTGAGAGATTTTTTTGGCATGATTAAAAATAGAGGCATTTTCACTTCTCTCTTTTGTTATGGTTCTGTGACCCCAGAGAGATTTTGACTTTTTGTTTTATTTTTCCCATCTTGTTTCAGTGTTTCCATTTCAATTACTGACCTCAGTGTTTTATTATGAGGTGATTTGCTCTTTTTTCCCTCTTTGTTTCATTTCACCATTGTATCTTTACTTTTTAGCTTTATTTTGACATAGTGATATAATATTTTCACTACTCTCTCATGCTGCCCTATTTTTATTTACTTTTTATTTAAATGATACATAATTTAAAATTGCTTCAGTGAACTCACTTGAAGTCATACTTGAAGCCAGTCTGTCCTCATGAGGAAAAGCTTATTAATTTGTTTGAAGATGTACCTGGCTGCAGCCTCAAATCAGAGCAAAGAACATGTTAGGTGAAAAGAATACAGGAGGTGAAAGCACTTACAGAGATTCCCTTGATACAGCAGACAGGTACCCCCACTGCAGTGCTGGGCTGATATTTTGTACTGTTTACAAGTCAGAAATTATGTATTTAATTCACTTGCCCATTCCAAAATTAGCCCTTTCATTTCTATACTGAAAATATTGGAGTAAAGCAGGACAGCAGCAGCACACCCAAAGGCATTTTCTTTATCCTGGTGCCAGTTTCAGCAGCAATGTCAATATCTTGCTTTTCCAGCCACAGCCTGGGTTACAACAGTGATCCTGAGAAAGAGCAGCAGGAAGCTGGGCAGCAGCAGCCTAGTTTAGTGGACTGGCCCTAATGGAAGCTGGTTGGGAAGAAATAATCTGTTAAGATTTTGGGGCAAAATCTGAGAAGCAAGGGTACAGTCGGCCCAGCAAGTTAAGAAGAAGGGTAGGTGTGGTACAGAGGGTTGGATGCAGCAGATAATTTTGAAGAGGGAGAAAACAAATAACAAAAAGTTGAGTGATCTTCAGATAGCCAACAGAAATTTGCCTCCTTAAACCATCACAGCAGCAAGCTATGGTCTGGGCTATCCAACCATAGAACTTTACTTGGATATGCTTATTTTTGGAAAGGGCATTTCTATTAGCCTGAGACCTCATATTGAAAAAAAGTAATTATCTTTATCTCCAAGAAATATATTTTTTTTTTTTAACATGAAGTCTTCTGAGGAGCCAGGTAGTGCTCCTATGGTGTATTTAACTTTGACACCACCACTACAGCTTTTCATTGCTGCAGATACTGGGAAAAAAATGTGTGTTATATATGAGTTGTCTAAATGCAGTTAGTGAAGGTTTGTGATCTGTTATCTGAAGATAACAGAGGTATTAAAAGACATGAAAGGCAATTCCAGGACAAACATTGTAAAAAAATAACTCAGGAGAAAAATGAAAGATGCAGAGAATTTTTTCAAGGGCCACAATGGGCTGCACCAATTCTCTCCAGAATTAAAGCTAAGTCAAAACAACTTAGTGGAACCTGTTCAAAACAAACAAAAATATTGTTGCAAATGTACTACAGCCAGCTGGGAGCAAAGGCCACTGGTGACAAAGTAAATTCTGACTCCAAGCCTGCTTCCAATGTGACACTTCTGCTTCAGGTGCTCTGCCACAGAACACTGAGGCAGTGAGGCCCAGACTCCCTCATTTTCCTAGAAACAGAGACCAGGTCTCTGTGATATTGTGGGAAGCACAGAATAACATGGCCTGGAGAGCTGGAGAAACAAAAGGGTGCTCTGAATCACAGTACACATGTGAGGTACTGCAGCATCACAGCAAAGTGCTTTGTTCCTCCCAGCAGAGGTGTTCAGCCCAAACCTCCTTTGCAGAGCTGTCACTCTGTTTCTTTCCAGTATTGAACAGAACTCGTTCAGTACCAGGTTCTGGATCCTGGTGCTGCACTGGATTGCAGTGTAACTCTGATCTCTGTGAGTTAAAAAGAGCATTAGATGATGGAAAACTGAAGGGAGGTGGGGTAGGAACCAGTTCATAACCATTATCAGCTCTCTCCAACAAGAGCTGTGCTACCCAAGACCAGGGGCCACAAATCCTATTTGCCTTTGCACTGAGACACACAGGAAACAATGGAATGTTGCTGGAACTGCTGCAAAAGGCTTGCACGTAGCAGATTAATGTCTGAGGGGTGAGAGGGGGGCTCCTTTCCTCCCCACATTCAGCCACCTCCTTTACTTTTCTGTGCCTGTTCATCTCACCTCTAAGGGATATTACTCTGTATCACTGAGTGAGAGACAAATTCTTGCACCCTTCTCACTCTCACCCCTGTACTTCACTGAGACTGTAAGATAAAATGGATACCTGCTACTTTCCATATTCTGAACTCAAAGCCAAAGGAATGTAATTCTTAATTTTCCACTACAATTGTCTTAACTACATATTAATGCTGATAATTGAAGACAATTGAATTAATAATAATTTAAATATATGAAAAACAATTAGTAGGGGAACATCCTGGTTTCATCCAAAAAATCAAAAATTCTGATTCTTCACCTTTTGTGATACTGTAGCAAGATCACCTCTTTGAGATGTATATTTTATTTCCATTCTTTGTAGCATTCTTTTCCCAAGCATTCTGGAATCATTCATTTACCAAATATAATACAGTCATTGCATGCCACATCTAAAAATCATCTCCTAAAGAACTTAATTTGCAAACAGTTTTGCACTTCACAATTTAGTCATATAAGTAGTACACTTGAAATCAATAATGCCAACCTTGTAAGCCGTGTTTGAGATTAATCACCATACCAGACCCGCTGATTTTATCTTAAACATGTATACGGTTCATGGTATAAGAGTGTTTGAATTAGCCTACAAGCTCCTCAGGGCAGGACACATGTCTTTGTCTACATCTGCAGAGTGTGAACAGACAGTTGGCTCCTGATAAATAATACAACACAATTATCTAACTATAGGATGCAGAAATTTGCAAGGAAATGAAATTTCAGGTTGCCTGTAGACAAATGCTCAGAAAACATATTTCAAGTAATAAAAGGACAGAGGAAACAAAAACTTTACAAAATCCTGAGGTGGGAGGTTCAAGGATGGGCATTGTCAAATTAATTCCATTTAGTTAGCATGGCATTAAAATGAGCTGTGCAGATTTCTAGGGATCAATAGTAAAGAAATGGAAATACAATTTTGTACATTTTTTTTTACAAAATGAGGTTAAAACTTCTCACATTTGTACCATTCCTTTTTGCTAGAGATAAGAAGTCTGTTTTACTGTCTCTCTGTAATCAAGATGATGTGACCTTTACTGGATTAATATCTCCCTCTTTTTCGTAACTAATCTTCTGTAATAGCAAAGGAAGATATTTTGGGGTATAAAAAAAACACTCTGAGGGTTTGGAACTGGTCATACGAAAGAGTAAAATAATTATTGCAGGATATATAGAGGTGTTAACATCTTAAACACAAATTCATAATCATGGCATATGAAAACCTTTTTTTTTTTCCTATTGATATGATTTTAACTTTATTACTTTTTTGCTAAACAAACTGTGATACACTGCTGTAAAATTTACACAAGAACCTGCCAAAAAACCCCATGCACCAAAGCCAGCTCATAGGTATATAAGCAATATCTCTCCAAATCAGCTGCCTGCCCCTCATGTCCCAAGAAAGGATTCATCCTGAGAGAATAGAGCAAATTTCAGATGGAACTGACTTTCAGTATTTTCTCTGCAGAAAACAACCATATTCCTGCTGGAAATTAAAAGATGCCCTCCTGGTAAAAATACAGAGCAGCCTCATTATCCCAGAAGTGCCTCTTTCTCACCCATCTTTGCTCACTTTTTGACTTTATAGAGTTCTCTCTTTAAAACTTGCCACTATTTTTATCTTTTTGACTATATTCCCTAGAAATCCTCTGCTCAGGGAGCTCAACTTTTCTGCCATAAACACCAATGTACGATGTCATGGGTCTGGCATTAAGGTAGAATTCACTTTCATTTTATCCTGCCCATTCTTCTACTTTTAAAGGTTCGCTGTTTTTCCTCTCTCAGGATCCTCAGGGTCATTAAGGGTTTGGCTTGGGTGGATTCTATCTATCTGGCTATCATCTGCATTTCTTTTCAGACAGTAAAATGAGCACAGTTTCTTCTGATAAGATCAGAATTAGACAGCTCCTATACGACCGCTCTGGTACCTACTTTTAAAGAGGGATAGAGACCAAAGAGAGGCCTACAGAACAGGGGCAGTAAGAAGAAGTGCAATCCTAATAATTGTTTAAGAAGGAAATGGTGTCATAATTAGTGCTATAACCAGAAGTTGCCAGAGCCCTGACAGCTGCCAGCAGAGATATGCAACAAAACCAGACAGTGTGAAATCAATGCAAGAAGACAGACTAACTTGTGCTAAGCATCAACACATCCATGGCTTCCCAGGCAGCTTGGACCAGTGCAGAAATTCACCCTCAAAGCACTGGAGAACCCACCTTGTCTTGAAGGCAAGAAGAAAATAGATTTTTGCAAGGGAGTGTTAAGTCATAGCATTTTCATAGATTTATTCATACATTCACTGTGTATGAGGTCAGAAGGGACTATTAGATAGTCTAGTCTGACCTCCTCTTGTAAATCATAGGTCATTAAGTTTCATTCAGCTTTCCCCATATCACGCCCAACAGTTATGTACTTTGCTAAAATACCTTTCTTGCTCAAGTTTGGGGTACTTGTTTGAAGACATGCAGAGGAAGAAAAGCCACAATTCCTCTTAAGGTTTGATTCTAACAATTCATAATGTTCTCTTGGGAGCACTTGTGCTTTTTTTTTAATTGGAATTTTGCTTGCCTTATGCTTTGAGCCCTTTTGTTCCCGTTATGTCTTTCTCTGTTAGATTAAATTACCTCCCAGTGTCTACTATTTTCTACACCGTACTAGGGTCTATGATCAAGAACTTTGAACTCTCTCTTTATTGAAGTGAATAAACCAGACACTAAATGTCTCACTGTGAGGTGTCTTCTCAGGACCTATAACATTTTTGTATTCCAATCTTCACTTTCCAATTTCTGTAATTTTATGAAGTGTGGAATTAAGGATTAGTTTCCTATTAACCTCACTGGAACTATACACTAGGCTGTCACCTGACTATTTTTAATTACTTTTCCCATTATTTATCCTGAATCATAAACAGCCCTTTCTTCCAACACAACGCTTACAAACTCATATGAAACTATGTATCCACTATATTTTAACAGCTTTACAGTATATGTATCTGTCCTCTGGGTCTCCCTCTAATATTTTTTGTCTCTGAATGTTCAATTTTGCACTTAGCTGTATTAAAACAACAATATTTGGGAAAAAAAATCTTCCTCATCCAATATATCTGTGAGCCTAGACTTCATCTAAACAAGAGCAAAAGCAAAATTATGGTGGTTAAAAAATAACAGAATATCACATGTCGACTGCTGCATGTAATAAATATTATCAGTACAGTAACCAAATGTAGTCAATTTATAAATTAGAATTGTAGTATGATAGAATGGTTTGGCTTGGACGTTACATTAAAGGTCATCTAGTTCCAATCCCCCTGCCATGATCAAGTATAACTTTCACTAGACCTGGTGGCTCAAAGCCCCATCCAACGTGGCCTGGAACACTGCAAGGACTGGTGCATTCCCTTCTCTGGGCAACCTGTTCCAGTGCCTCATCCTCACCATCCTCACAGTAAAGCATTTTTTCCTAACATCTAATCTAAACCTACTCTCTCTCTGTTTGTACCCATGCCCCCTTGTCTTAATACCACAGCTCCTGAAGAAGAGTCCCTCTCAAGCTTCCCTGTAGGCCCCCTTCAGACATTCTGCTATGAGGTCTCCAAGGAACCTCCTCTTCTCCAGGCTGAACAGCCCCAATTTGCTCAGCCTGTCTGCAGAGGGAAGGTGATGGTAGCCCCCTTATGAAGTTTGTGGTCCTCCTCTGGGTATGATCTATAAGGTCCACATCCTTCTTATTGAGAGCTCCAGAGCTCAGTACAGAACTCGAGGTAGGGTGTCACCAGAGTGAAACAGAGGGAGAGAATCACCTGTCTTGGCCTGCTGGCCATGCTCCTTTAGATGAGTGCAGGCTGCCAGCTCATGCTGAGTTTTTTGCCAACAAATTACACATACAGAAACACATACAGCTGTATTGGGATTTTGTGGAAAGGTTTTGATAGCAAGGGTGGCTGAGGGGGGGTTTCTATGAGAAGCTGCCACAAGCTTCCCCCATGTCTGACAGAGCCAATGCCAGCCAGCTCCAGGATAGACTTGTTGCCAGCCAAGGCTGAGCTCAGCAGTGATGGCAGCAGGTATGTAAGAAAGGGGGGAAGGAAGTGCTACCTCATCAGTCATGAGACAGGACTGAGAATATGTGAGAGAAACCGCTTTGCAAATCTCCAGGTCGGGGAAGAAGGGGGAGGAGGTGCCCCAGGTGCTGGAGCAGAGATTCCCCTGCAGCTACTGATGCAGCTCATGGTGAGACTGCTGTGCCCCTGCAGCCCTTGGAGGCCCCACTGGAGAGAGATCCACCTGCAGCCCATGAAGGTCCCCATGGCAGAACAGGTGGATGTGCTTGCAGGAGGTTGTGACCCTGTGGAGAAGCCATGCTGGAGCGAGTTCCTGGCAGGACTCGTGCACCTGTGGAGAGAGGAATCTGTGCTCTAGCAGGTTCCTGGGGAGGAACTCGTGGGAGACACATGCTGGCACAGTCTGTTCCTGATGGATTGCACCCCATGGAAGAGGCTGACACTGTAGCAGTTCCTGAAGAACTGTAGTCCATGTGAAAGACCATGGAGAGGTTTGTGGGGGACTGTCTCCTGTGGGAAGGACTGTGTGGTGGGTCAGGGACAGAGAGTGAGGAGAAATGAGCAGTGGAGACAACCTGTGACAGAGCATAGCCCCATTTTCCATCCTCCTGTGCTGCTGTGGGGAGCATGGAGAGAAATCATGAGTGAAGCCAAGCTCTGGAAAATGGAAAGAGTTCAATTAATTCAATTAATTTACCCAAGTTGAGTCTGTTTTGACCCATGACAGTACTTGGTGAGTGATCTCTCCCTGTTGTTATCTCAGCCCACTAGTCTTTGGTAATATTTTCTCTCCCCTGCCCACCAGAGGAGGGGAGAAATGGAGCAGCTTTGGTGAGCACCTGGAGTCCAGCCAGGGTCAACCCACCACATCAGCCTCATACTGGAACAAAGAGAAAAGCCACAACATCTAAGTGGACTTTCAAATACTTGCAGATTACTGTGGGCTTGAAGTTCCTCTGGTCTGTGCAGCGTTGGTTTCCTCTTTCTGAAAGCTCTAGCCTCAAAAGGCAGTAGCAATATGTCATACCAGGATATATATATCAGGATGTGCCTGGTAAACTTGGTGAGCCCAGGAGCTTGAAAACATGATCAGATCCTCACTTTTGGAAACAGAATCATAGAGTCACAGAATGGCTTGGGTTGGAAGGAATCTTAAAGGTTCCAACCTCCCCGCCAAACATTTACAATGCTGTCCAAAGACCCACTCTTGGTATGCTAGCCATGCCTTCCCATGCCTTCCCATGTCTGGGATTGCTCTTTCTGTAAATATTGTTTTAATTAGCCATTCACAGTTATCCACCGAGGTTAAATCCTCGTGGTATGGGCCTGGTTTGTTAGTCAATTTTACTTCTTGCTCTGCTCATTCATTTGAGGTATCTTCATCTCAGAACAAATTTCTATCCTCTTTAATCCATCATTTTCTCTGATACACACAAGGCAGTTAATTTTACAAACCACATAATTTCAAGATTATTGTGGTGCACTTAGATAGATAATTTTAAGACCTGGTAGAAATCCTAGAAAAGAAAGTCAGGACTGAAAGAGCTTGGAAAAAAAAATTTAAAAAAGACCTTCAGGAACACAATGAATATTTTTTCATTTATGGAAATTTTAGATGCAATATCTTGATACTCAAATGTCCCACATGAGGGAAAACATTTTCTATTTTCCCCTCAACACATCACTAATGTGTCACTTTCTGGATTTCCTCATTCTTTTCCTAATTTCTTGTCATTTTTCTCATACTTTCTTCCTTATGGGAGTGTCTGTTGTCTGCTCTATCTTTTCATCTAAAGACATCCTGTTCATTCAGTTTCTCCTATTTTCCTCATGCAATGAAACATGTTACTCTCCTGCCTTTAAAACACTTCACTTGTTTGTTTGTTTGTTTGCATGAACATACTTTCAAATGCCTGAGGACAGAGAATGATATTCTGTCTCTATTTCAGGGAAATGAAAACTCTTTCAAACTGTAAGCTGATTCTACAACATATCTGATTTTCACCACCTTTTTTATTTTAAAAACATCTTAATTTTAGTATTACACTATTTTAGTTTTACATTTTTAGCATTTCATTCCCTTTTAGAATCAATTCAGAAGCTGAGAAATGTGAGTAATTTATGCACATGAGAAGCTTTTAAAATCTCCTTTGAACTTTTTATTGAGTGAAATTGCTCAATGTTTCTTTGTGCCCTGAGCAGTCAAATCAAATTATCTGGCTAAACTCTCAAAATCTGAAATGAAGATATGAACACTGTCTTACAAGTGTGTCTTGAAGCATGGGGCCTCAGCTGGTTTTAAGGTACTAAAAAAGAGAACATTGTTCTAAGGGCAGCCATAGTTTTAAACTAATGTCCAGCAGGACTGTCAGAAGGTAATGGAGACAGAGAACACAACATCCTTCACCCTTCACTGTCCAAAGTTTCTTCCAGTTTGGATCCCTTGCAGCCAATTCATGCTGCCTTTGGAGCCAGCACTGAATTTGGCCCTGACCTCAGCTGGGGTGTCTGCTGAGCAGAGACCACCTCTCCAGACCCTGATGTTTGTTCTCCTGCTGTCTCTTCAAATTGGCTTCTGGACAGCACAGGGGCTGTGCTGGGCTATGCTCAGCAGTGGATTTTGCAAAGAGCTCAGCCTTTGGAGGTGATGGCAGTCACTGACTTGGAAATAAGCTGGGTAGTTTGTCAGATATGGAAGGGTGTGAGCTGTTTGTGTGGATTTTCAGGTGCATCGGTGCCACGGTAATGACGTTGTTCTATATGTGTTTAGAACTCGGGATAAGGCCTTGAAATGAAAGCAAAATCAACTGCCTCATACATGTGTCAAGGGGATCTAAACATCCAACAAGATACAGGCACAAAATAAGCTTTAAATAATGCAAAAGCCACTAGAATTCAGAGTTGTGTGGAGTGAAACGGAAGAAGAGGTGTTAAATCTTGTTTTGGTACCTTTATTCCCAGTTTGTCTACTGCTAAACTTTAACCAGTGAGATGACTTTCTTAGAGCCCTTTGTATATTGTAATAAACTGTTTCTGCCTTTATCTGACTGCTAGAGCTCAGATAGGAAAGACACTGCCCAATAAGTGCATTAGACTTTGAATGTGCTGTCAACCTTCACTCCATTCTGCAGATAAATTTTATGATTTTTTTGTTTGTTTGTTTCACTATAGCTATTGCATGTGGGATCAGCCAGGTTTTGTATTTTCCCCAGCAATCACTCTAGGACTATTGGATTGTTTGCTTTCCTGTTAGAAACAGACATAATGTCTGTCTTTGTGTTACTATTTTGGTATATTAATATTTTCTATATCTTTAAATGTACCACCCATCTAACCCAATTACCTTTTAATTCAGGAAATTCTACTGCAGCTTAAAAAGAGAAAAATTATCCTCACACAATCAGAAAAGCATGCCTTTTTATTAAAAGAAAACAAACAGCAGGCCTATATCAAATGTAATCAGCTATACTACTAAAAATCAAAATAACTACTTTGGAATTTTAAAGGAGCTTATAATTCCGCATAAAAATGATTTAAAGTAATTTTAATAAAAATTTTTCCGGTATGGGTAGGTATAACTCTGCTTGTCAGCACATCTGTATTTTTCTTTCATCTAATAAACTAGCTAGGACAGTGCAGCAAAGGAACATTATAATATTAACAATGTTGCTGGAAAGCTCTGTGCTTTAGAATGAATTAACTTTCACTGCACTGCAGAACATACAAAGTGAAATTGGCTCAGCTCAGAATAGCAAGTTTAACCCCTTAGGAGCTGCTGAGCTCCACTTCTGTCTCCATGGTGGTTTTTGAGCAGCCTTGGCATGTGAGTCACGGAGGTAGCTGACATATTTGGCAAGTTTGGAAAACAACTGCTTAGGAAAAATCTGAGAAAACATTTCTATTTTATTCAGTAACAACAACAAAAAACGTTGCTTGCCAGGAATTTTCCAAGAGACAGTAGTCAGGTTTGAGAAATAGCAGGGAGTTAATATCGTGGGAGTAGAAGTGAAACATGTGTCTTGTTATCCGAATATTCATTGAAAGTGCCAGAATGAATAATCCTTTTCTGTGGTTGCACCCATGCTTTGATTTTCCTCCTCTTAAAAATTTACTAGCTAAATGGCTGAAGAATGATTAAGTGAAAATCTAAGAGCTGATCAGCACTGTGTCCCTTCTGCACTGATCCATACAGGAAAGTTCATTGGAAAGATTTCATCATCCCACTGACTTCCACGGGATCTACTTAAGCAATTTTTTTTTTCAGGGTGAGAATACTCAACAGAGCAGCTGCTTTTGTGGTATGTCTAGGAAGACATAGAATTGGTGCCTTTTACATAGGTCATAAACCAGATGATAATCTTTTATTACCACCATATCAGACTATAGTCAGTTTAGAGATCTAAAAGGAAAACATTCTGTATATCAGATTTTTTTTCCTCTTAATGTAAATAAAATTACAAAAAAAAAAAAAAAAACCAAAACA
>VZRX01012438.1:274249-356028 GCA_013398075.1 Notiomystis cincta
AGGAAGACATAGAATTGGTGCCTTTTACATAGGTCATAAACCAGATGATAATCTTTTATTACCACCATATCAGACTATAGTCAGTTTAGAGATCTAAAAGGAAAACATTCTGTATATCAGATTTTTTTTCCTCTTAATGTAAATAAAATTACAAAAAAAAAAAAAAAGCCCAAAACACAAGTGAGAATATATTTTCAATGAATTGAATAAAATTTATTGGAAATATTATTTTTTTGCCTATATCATAGTAGGAATTTACTGTGAGTTTGGGGGGTGGATAGGCTGAGGGGTTGTCATTTTACATTATAACTATTTTATGAGTTTTGTAGTTCAAAAGTGTCATGTCTCCAGACTGAGCTATGTCAGGTGGATTAATTTTTCCTGTTCTTACTTTACACTGCTAATTTTCTCCACTTTTAAACAATTTCTATTAATTTCAAATGCCATGGGAAATCTGGAGAGGATGATATGCTTAATGCTGTTGAGTTGTTACCTTTTATGGTATGCTATGCAGTGTTCTTGTCTTTTTGAAATCTGTGGCTTTTGTATTTTCAAATGCTCACAGCAGAGTAAATATATTCTAATGTGATGCTTTTACTTGGTCTATTCACTCAAAAAATGAAAGAATCCTGTTGTATATATGAGCAGGAAAAGCAGAAACTCACTTGGTAAAGTGAGTTGCAAAGAAACTCTAGTGCGTTAAGTACTGAGGAGTGAAAAGAGGAAAGTCAGGTTCAATCTTAATCCTTTTCTGCTAAAACTCCCAGTTGGACATTTCCTACTGTATTTTTCTTTAGCCAGCTCACAGTTTTACTATACTTACAAAATTTCAAACTTCTAGTGCTCCATTGATTTTACATCTCCACAATTTCTCACACGTCCAAAGAAAACAATCTCTCTGCTCTGATTTCCTACCCAGGGCCTAATTAAGGGACCACTAACCCTGCTATGCCTTTCAAGAAAGCTCTCAATCTCTCTTTGCTGACAATGTCTATCTCACCTTTTCATGCTAAACACATCCTTTGCTGAAATAATTCCTTGGACAACTTACTTGATTAATTTGATTGCTGGTTTTGAGATCTATTCTCCGTTACTTGCAGATCTAATTTTAACTCTACTTTATTCCTTGTCATATACAAATGGCACACTGCAAAGCTAGGAAAGCTGTTTGCTGGATCAGCTCCACTTCCTGGTGGATTTGTTCTGTTTTAACAGCTTCTGAGAAGTGTCTTTGATATACATGTACAAGTATATGTGCACGTACATATATACACATACACACACAAGCCACAGAATATGTGAGCGCCTAAAATACAAAAATAGAAGTAAGAATTATTTGATATTTCTAGATTCCATATCTCACCAAAAAATCTCATTTGGTCCATAAAAATTTATTCTCCTCCATTTTGCTTGGAAAAATATATATATAATTGTTTCCTTCCTCATGTTCTTTATTCTCTTCTCTACTCACTTCATTTGCTTTTCCTGTCTTTCTTTATGTCATGTGAAAGACATGGATTTTCTCTAAAAGTAGTACAAATTCTCCTTTATGCTAATATCAGTGTGCCCTCAAGAAAAGTTCCTTACTTACTTTAGTCATGTAAAACCAAATATTGGCAATTTATTCTACATTTAGAGTGTGTTAAACGTTGTAGATGTCTTCCCAGAAGAGTTTAAGCACAAGTGAAGTTCTGAAGAAAATACTGAGAAGTTGTATTTTGTCAGGAAAATGCTGAGATGAAAGCATGATCTCTCTTCATGGCTTCTGGAATAGTCTTAAACAGAACAGTTGTTAATGTCATAACTGAAAACTGATGCAAGAATTATATCAACATTGTATCTTTATTGCAGCATTACTACAGAGAGACCCTAATATAGTCAAATTTTAGAAAGAGTTGTTGAAAATACTTTGAGTGTACTGTCTCCAGTAACTACCTCTTATCACTATGGTTGCAACAACAAATATTTGTGATTGGAATGAACTTCATAAGAGTAAAAGAATTAAGAGGAATGAAAAAGCTTACTGTTGCATTAGGATAGGACTTGAACAATCTAAGGAATGACAAAGCAGATGGGATCAGCTCTGATCTTCCTGAGGCTCTGTGATCTGGGTCCTGACTGTGAGGGTATGGCCCTAGTCTGCTGTGTACCTTCTTATGATACAGCAGTACATTTTGCAAGTTTGGTTTTGAGGCATGATCTCTGTAACTCAGAATTCAGCACATTACTAAATTTTTGCTAATGACCCTGGAGTCCATGTTGTCCTCTAGTCATGCACAAATAGTATGATGATTATACACAACAGTATGATGATTAGTAACAATAGTTGTTTTTTTTGATCTCATCGCCACAAATTTGTCATATTTGCTTATCTGTTTTTCTTCTGAAACTCTCATTACCTTACAGTGCCAAACTGTGATATCAGAAAGAAAAGCCTGCAAATTCTCATTCTTAATAATGAATTAATTACTAAAGTGATTGTAGATTTTCATCTATCTCTGGTCTATCAACTTTTCTTCTCATCCCCTCTTCTTACCCCATGCCCTATTTTGCAGCTTAATTCTATTTTACTTTGCTCCTAGGAAACTCAATGGTGCCAGTGAACAACAGACTTGAGTCAGTCATAGCCAGTATTGCATCTGACAAATATTGCAAGAGCTGCTCTAAACACAATATACCTTCAAAGGATAACCCTCAAAAATGAAGACTTAATTAATACCCCAGAATGTACTCAATTGGATGTCAAATGGCAGGATTATCTTGTTTTTTACCAGATACCTGTCAGTAACTCTTACCTCTGATCCTCAGTAACTTTGTGATTTATGTGTTCTGTCTCAGAAATGTTTCTTATGCTGATGTCCTAATGAATCTTATGCTTTTTGGTGTTTACACATTGTGATAATCAGTCACTAGCATTTATGTGTCTTCAAGACACAAAAATCGATTGTTGTTCCTTTTTTAAGACTGACTTTTCAGTGGAGTAGAGGATATTTCCCATGTGGATATAGAAAAATACAAACAGAACTGAATCTTTCTTTATTCTGGCTGATTTATTTCAGCCTCAGACAAAAAGCTATTGGGAAATTCATGTGGGTTAAGATGGACTTTTATACTGTAGTTCCTGTATACATTATAGATTTCATATTCTTATCTTCTTTGGCATAATTCATGTCTGGTCAGGGTAGACCTTGTCAGACAACTATTTTTCTTAGTGTGCAGACAGGCTCTGTGGAACGTGCTATTTCCTAACTGTACCTAACAATTGTACAATAGGCACAGATGATTCTTCTATACTGCAACTAATTTTAAATATCCCTATTTTTTCAACTCTTGACACTTCCCACTTTAGTTTTGCTTTATTTGTTGATTTTTTCCCCCCACCATCAATTAAAAAAACCCAAAATACCTTTTAGCTTATTTAATATTTCTTAATTTTGAAGTCCTCAGAAATAACAGTCAGGATATGAAAACAAATACAAACAAAATTTAAAACTGGACAAAATATATCATTTGAGAGAAAAGGTGTGGAAATTGATAGTGCAATTTTTTACCCACCTAGAGCTCATTTAAATCCAGAATCAGAGTTTCTAAAAATATCTGTATAGTAATGTTCATTTGGCTGTATGACTTCTTTCTTTTCTTGAGAACAAGATTCAGGAAGGAGAAAGACTGGGAAAAAATGCCAAAGGGATGTGACCACTTGAAGAGCAATAAACTTTGTAGTTTGACTCGTTGCCCTGAGGATGCATCGGCATCTGAGGGCTCCTTCCTTGTAGGTTTGATGGCAATCTGCATTTTCATGAACTGTCAGACATGATTGCCAAAGGTGATGATATTACAGCAATGAGATTATGACAAAAAGATGACAAAAAGATTTGATTCTGTGTTAGAAACCTTCACATGCATTGTCAGAAAATGTGAAGAATTTGATACTATAGGCAATGAGAACAGACATAAAATTTTGAGCCTAAAAATTGCAACTGTGTGACATTTGTTTTGTATCCCCACATAAAGCCTCAGCAAAATAAACTGGAACGAGTGGACAGGATGTTATCAGATAGGAGTTTTGAATTGTAAGGCTTTTCTCTAACTCAGAGAGACACTCTGTAAATATTATGTTTTAAAATGGCTACCTGAGATACTTGGAGCTTAGAACATCTCCTTCCAGTTATGCCTATCAAAGCAAATAATAAGCAGAGCTCTTGCTGTGCCACTTTTTCCATTATGCTTGTCAATGAAGAAGCAGAATAAAATTCTCAAGATGTGAGGAAAATGGAACATATTTAGTTAGAGGGATCTTGGATTCACTTATAAAGTATATATTTTCTTTGAAAATGTTAAATTGTTTGAGAGACGGGAACTGAGAATAACAGCTTTTATTTTCTAAACACCAATTACATATGAGTGAAAAATATGTATCTGTGTGACTCAAAGAATAGGTTTAATTTTTTGAAGGATCACATAGATAAGCACTTCAGGGAAAGGTACAGATGGTTGTATGTACATCCTGCAAACTCATGGCTGTTATAACAAAGGCTAAATCCTTTGACAGATATCCTGTATATACAGCTATCTTTATGTTACTTGAGAATTCTGCAGGCATAAAGAAGTCAGTTGCACATAAGGACAGAAATAGAGGCATACATTGAAAGGCATTGCAGCACTTCGTATAGTAAAATGCAAACTGTGTTATCTTAAACTCAATAAAATCTTTTAAAAGACACCTAAATATTCCTGTTATATGAGAAAATATTTTTAATATGGGTCTGATCTGTAGCAACATATACTGGCTGAAGTGGCTGTGTTTTGTTATGGTTTCTTGGTTCCCAATTCTTTTGGCAGAAAACCTGTGCCTGATTTCTGAACTTAGTTATTCTGGCAGATATTCCTGCCTAGCTTGTTAAATCAGCTTCTGAATAACAGCTGATTTCACATTTTAAGCATCAATATGTAACCACGTAGCTGAAATCGGAATCAAGTGTCTTCAATCAAAAATGTGAAAAATAAGAAAAAGCAGTCATCCCCCCACTCTTCAGCTTTCTGGCTGCCTGCCATCTTGTAAAGATATTTCAGTCTCTGCAGCTCAAGCCTTTTTTATTCTAATGCCTCCTTGTGCAAATGCATGTTCTCATGTGTCTTTCTCTTTGCTGCAGGCATAGTGCACCTGTTTGAAAGGAGCACATAACATTTTTTTTTGCCATTTCCCAACTGCTGGCTCTTTTGGCAGGAATCTGTCTTCAACAGCTGAGAAGGCAGAAAAGCTAAAGCCCTTTTTCTACTTAGAAGAGCTACCTACCTTGAACTCTTTGTAGAGCTGTGTGACACTACTGGAACTTGCTTCCCTCGAATTCTTGCACTAGGACTGAAATTTACACAGTAGTGGAGCTTCCCAATTGTTTGATGAGAGGGACATATTTTTTTCTGAGGGACACTTAAGGGCATGGGTAATCTTTTTCTGGCCTGCTGCTTAGCTTTTCAATGTTGTCAACACTCCTTATAAAAATATGGTTGTATTCCATATTGCAGAATTTGATATACCCATTTCTCTTTTACAGAGCTCAAACCCATATGGCATTTGCTTCCTGCTGAGACCTCCACACCAGGCATCTCTTCAGCAAAGCAACCAAGACTCAAAGAGAAATATATAACACGTTCTCTGCTCCTTGTGCTCACATAGCTAAGCCCTGTTCTCTAAATCAGAGGCCCAGAGAATCCTCTGATGAAGATCAGGAAATCCTACCTCCAGTTCAACCTGGAAGTCGAAGAATTTTTCATTCTGATAGTCATGGGAATGAATCAGTCCTCCAAACTACATGCCTAATAGCAGTACTTCTCTCTGAATTTATACAGATCTACTTGATAAATGTCAAGTCACAGTGATTCTACTTTCTGTGCCACCAGCAATAAAGTGGGTGAAGTTTGGGTGCAGTTAGAAATTCTGCAGATGATAGGCAGATAGATAAATTCTGCACAAGGCAGATAGTCCTGCTCAGGGTCCTACTGCTCTTTTGTGCCAAAATGTAATAAAAACTTATTTCAGAAAATAAAGAAGATGTGATTTTGAGGACGCACAGGAAACGGCTCTTTTGAGTAAGAAGGTATTATTAACTTGGTCACTCAGCATACACTTGCAAGCTGAACAAAGACAAGCTAGATAACAATCATGCCATTCTGCCAAATGCTTTCATGGGGAGGAGGAAAAACAAAAGGTACACTCATGATTTTTTCTGAAATGACACAAGTTGCTTTCCCTTCTCTCCCATTTGATGTCTGTCCTTTTGCTCTTGTCCCTGTCTATTCTTGTTATTATGTTTCTACATTAGCTGTATGTTTTTCAGTGTATCTTATTGTATTTTAGGCCAGGTAAAATGAATTTTAGGATGGTGCCCCCAGAAAAGATTTACAAAGCTGCCTCTGTGAGAGATGGCTACTTCCAGATGTGAGTATAATGCTAGTGCAGCCACTTCTGTGTTTAAATTTTTAGAAACATGTGGTTTCCATTTCGGTAAATTCTACATGTCAGTTCAAAAGACGTGATACATTTTATATTTCTGTTCTTCAATAAAAGTCATTGTCCTGGCCTATCTCCAGCCCAAGGGCAAGAGAAAGTGTTCTGACTACATTGGGATTTGTTCAGCTCTTCTTAAATCTACAGCACACCAAAAGGCTATATACACATATGATAGAGTCAAGGTCAGTCACAGCGTGATCCTCAGGTGGAGAACATCAAAAACCAAAAAAACACAATACAAAACACCCCCAATTAAAAAAAAAAAAAAACAGAGAGAGAGAGAGAGAGAAAAAAAAGAAAAAGAAAGAAAAAGAGCAAGACAAAAATCTACTTATGGGAAAAGCAATATGCTTTTCTAGCTGGGGTTAAACCACAACACCATGTTAAATAGGTCATTGCATCAAAACCTATTCAAATTAAGCATTGCCAAAGGTAATGATGCATTGGAATTAATTACAATTACTAAGCATTCATCCTAAGAGGCTTTTTAGGACAAAGATAAAAGAATTAGAAAGAGCTAATTGTGTTTGGAAGAGGAGGGCAGAGTGGATATTGTCTCAACTTCTGCTTGGTCCTGTTGTTTGCCAAGTACCCCTGCAATGCTTAGAAAATGTGTAGAACTTGAAAGGCTATTTGGCATAAAGAGTTTTTCATAAATTCTTGTATTTTCTTAAAGTGCTTTTTTTTGTCTCTAGAGAAACAAATCATATTACTTTACACTTACATGTTTATGATGTGTAAGGTGAAGAGAGATAACGCTTTAAAATACATGGCACAAATACCATCTGAAGCAGAAGAGCCACTCAACTTGGTAATGGATTTACTTCTCCAAAATTTAGATGAAGATGGACACAGAAACCTTGGAAATGCTCTCAGTTTGAATGGAGACCTCCCTACATCTAAAAAAATCCTGTTATAAGGAATATGGATGTGGTTATGATGAGCACCTAGTAATTACAGGTACAACAAGAGGCAACAGCCAAGGCAGGATTTTAGTGGCACCAACTGTCCCCAGGGAATGGTGGGTGTTTCGTGCTGCTCACGTGCCAATGACTCACCTCTGCAGTGCAGAATTTTACCTGCTGTGGTGATACAGGCTTGTAATTTGTTTGAACTTGCCCATACCTGCCAGGATGTCCATGCGTTTCTTGTGGATGAGCTACTCCAAATTCAAGCACGTAGGTAGATACCCCAGAGAAGCTGTACCCTGAGAGATGGTAAAGTGGTTTTTTAGAAGCATCAGGAGTAAATGTGGATTTGCTGGTGTGTGTCTCCTCTGGCATGCCCAATCCAGTACCCTTTCTGCAAGCCAAAGGTAGCAGAGAAGCACTGCCTTAGGCAAACATGGACCTTCCCAGCCCTGCTGTGCAATCAGTACCTAAATACACTTCCTATTACACTGCATTTTTCACAGCTCTCTTACCCATTCATTCACCTGACATTCACAGAATTTAAAAATGCAGGGTAATAGGAACATAAAGAGATAAGATGCAAAGAATGACACAGAATATTCAGAGCTGGAAGGGATCCACCAGGACCATTAAGTCCAGTTCACAAGTGCATCTCCCACACAGGGATCAAACCCACAACCATGGCATTGTTAACACCCCAGTCTAACCAGCTAAGCTGGGTAACCATCTTTGGATTTAAAGGTAAGAAAAACAGTCCTCTTAAAACTAATTTTACCTCTTTAATCCTAAAATTGGAGTACTATGCATGATAGTCAGCTGGCTAAATGAAAAATTACGTCAGCAGCTGGATTCTTCTGAGGACATTTATTATAGATACTGAAGGGAATAGAAAAACAAATGTGAAAAATGAATTTTGACACAGCTAGAACAAACCAATGAGGTACTATTTTGTCATTTATATTTAGTTATGGTATTGCTGACATTGTTCAAGGCTAATTTTTTTTCTTATTTCCATCACTTAAGGCAGAAAGTTTATTTTGAACTTTAATTGCTTTGTTGGTTTGCCTTTTTTTAATTTTTAATTTAAAAGATCATATTTTCCTGTTTTTTTTTCCTTTCTTCTGTTTTGTTGTTTGTATTTTTATGTCCTATTTCTTTTATTATAAAATCATCTGGGATATGCTCTTAAGAGTTAACACTGTAAGACTGCTCACCTCAGAGGAGAAGCATAGGAGAGCAACTGAAGAAGCTTGACTTACTCTTTAGACTCTTTATATAAAAAAAAAATACCGTATTTACTTCATTTTTCTGTTATAAAAGCTATGAATTTCTGTTTTTAGGCAAAATGAAGTAGCATTTTAAATGAAAGCAAACACTTTATAAAACTCCCGTTTAATCAAAAATACATCTTTCTGTCAAAGAAAATGTGGAGTAGAAAACTCTTAGCCAGTTCAGTTCCGTTTTCTTTGCATTCTCATGGGATTAAACTTCTTATTTCAAATAGAGGAAAGAGACCTAAAATCCCCAAATCATACATTTCAACATCCTACCATATGTCAGTCAATTTTTCCTTCAGTTTTCTTTCACTGCAATAGGCTTGTATGTTTCTACTTAGGCAATCAAGACTAAGAAATAGCCAGAAATTCATCATCAATCTTTATTCCAGGACAAAATAATTTTGAATGGTCTGTAATTCCTCACAGATATCTCTGTTTTTATCAGCACTTCAGGATCTCCTGAAAAGCAACCCCTCAATATGATACCTTCTGTTTCCAGTGGGAGTTTTTTTCAGTAAAAAGCCCAAACACTCCCCAAAATAAAATGCAATATCTTTCCAACAGGGGGGAAATATTTTCACATTCTTAGTAATAATCTTTTATATGACTTAAACTCAGTAGAAATTATGAAAAGACAATCATATTGATTATATATTCCTCAGAATACTGTCACCACAGAACATCATGGTATTTGACTATAACTTTTGAATTACTATCTTTGTTTTTGTGTGTAGTTCTGCTGAGATTTAATAACTAAGGGGAATAGTGGTCATGTACAAAGAGATCTTTATTTTTCCAATTCACTTTTTTTTTTTTTGTTCCTCTTCCTGTCTTTACTGGGTTTTTAATATGTGCAGTTTCATTTTGTCAACATTATAGGAATGTTATACTTCAAGAAATTGCCTATTTATTTTCTCATAGCTGTAGGTACCAATTTTTGTCTTGTAGACCAGAATACTGTGGAGTAAAAATTCTTTTCTACTGTGGTTGCAGCAAAGTGATATCCTGTATTTTATTAATTCAGAAGTTCAATACTTAATGAGCTTTCATGATGCCACAACACCCTGAAAGGTTTGTTCACAAAATGAATACAACTGAGGACTTAACTCTTTGCTAGCATTAATAAAGATGCAGCCTGTAACACTATGCACTCGAAACCCCCTTTTAAAGATATCAGCCATTTTAGAAAACAATTTTCTCTAACTAGTTGTCTCCTCTACTGGCCATTATTTTGCAGCCCACAGGCTCTGACTGAATCTTTAACAGTAATTGCTGAATGTGAGATCTCTCAGTGTAATTCCAGGAGTCTCCAACACCCAAGGAAAGACCTGAGCACTGCAGTCAACATAACCCCAGGACCACGAAGCCTCGTGGTAAGTTCTCCAGCAGCTGATGGGTGCACGACAGGAAAAACACCCCAGAGTAGTAATCTGACATAAGACAGTAAGTTTACAAGTAACCTTACAGCTCTTCAATTTTAAAACAAATATTTCTATGAAGCCACATTTCCCTCAGAGTCATGTTGTACTGGGTTGCTAGCATCCAAGAAGCATCAAGTTCACATCATAACCTTCCCCTCCATGGGGATGTTCTCCCCCTCTAGCTGACTGTTTTCACAAACTGAGTCAGAAATTACTGAGTGTCAGCTGAGCTCTGCCAACTGAAGCCTGTTCAGTTGAGACTGACCAACAGGTTCAAAAGTTATTATGGTGAGCTCACCCAAAATTCAGCAGGGACAGGTGCAAAATGCTACATTTAGTAAAGAGTAGTCATCTGCCTAAAGGCAAGCTGAAGAACAGCTAACTATAGCAAAAGAAGAGCTATAGATTATAATTGATCACAATGTCTAAACAGTGCTTTCTTGTGAAGAAAACCAAATAACACCTTACACTGAATAAATAGAAACACTTCCTGTAAGACAGTCTGAAATATTTTCTCCACCTTAAGATGATTGTGGAATGTTTGAAGAAAATCCAAAGAAGAAAATGAAGAATCAGTTTTTATAACACAGCCTCCAAGGAAAGACTCAGCAGGTGATGCTATATGAATAAAAAAGGAGGCCCTAAGGGTGGACATGATGTCCAATGTCAAAAGGGTAAATACAAAGGAAGAACAGAAAAATTTCATGTCAGGTCTTAGTTGGGCGGGACAGAAAGCAGTTGACTGAAATTGCATCAAGGAACGTTCAGCAAAGATAGTGTGAAATATTTTCAATACTACAAAAAATGAAGCACTGCAATAGATTGCTTGGAAAAATTGCCATTACAGAAAGTCTTTAAGACAGAGCTAGACTCAGGTGAATGAGAATTATTTAAGGAAGAGCTGGTCATGCCTTGGAAAAGGAGAATGGTCTGCATGAACTCTGGGGCTCTCTTGCCACCCATATTTTCTATTGGCTTGGCTTCCTATTGGCTAATCTGTTGCTGATGCACTGACTTGCAAACAGTACAGCTGTTCAGCTTCATCTAGTTAGGAATCTGGGATAGAAATAAAAGCTGAAGCTTTCAAGAGTGTGTCATCTTCCCTCTATACTGCTTAGATCTGCTTTTTCTTTGCAGTCTGATGTCAGGCAAGTGATTAAACTCAGATTGTTGGGGAGTTTGGTGTTGGAACCAGGGATGGTTTTAATCCAGAAACATGAATGAAACAATAAATACAGCTGGCAAACAATACAAACTGATTGATTCTGAATATCTTTGTGCTTTAATGTAAGGAATCCTGTTTCATAGTTGTTAAGGGAATTGTTATTTGCCTCTAAAGTTTATAAATTCTCAGACATGTTGTTCCCAGAGCATATACTAATTTGAATACAAAGAATTTATAATCTGAATTGGGGATTTTTTTTTTTTTGGTGGGAGGAGGGAGGGAGGAAGGAAGGAGGGGTGAAATTACATTGTCTGTTCAATTATAATTCATTGTCTTGCCAGACATCCAGTTAGGAAGTAGGAATCACACAATGTAGTTCATATGACTTTGCTACATGCCATGAACAATAGTGAGCAGCAAACAGCTGAAACAATTGTTTGCACAAATCCTCTAGACTGAAATATGTGCATATGTTTGAAAATAATTAAGACAACTACAGATGTGAATAA
The DNA here is from genome assembly GCA_013398075.1 of Notiomystis cincta. Classification (NCBI taxonomy): domain Eukaryota; kingdom Metazoa; phylum Chordata; class Aves; order Passeriformes; family Notiomystidae; genus Notiomystis; species Notiomystis cincta. The sequence goes on from VZRX01012438.1 coordinate 286,044, forward strand.
GTTTATAAGTTCTTCATAAAACTCAAAAATTATATGCTTTTTCAGCTAATTAAAGTCTAACTGAATAGTGAGCCAGTCCTCACCATGACCAAATTAATCAAAAAATCTTTTGCAGAAGCAATATATGAAACCTTAAGTCTGCATTTAAAATTTTCTATCAGCTCCACAGAACAAGAGGGAGCACAGGCAGCACTAAGGGCAGAGAGAAAGAAGAAAGATAATGTCTTCACCTATCATGATTCGAGTATGACTGGTGCTTTGGTTTTCATCCTCCAATTATCAGAAGTGATCACACAGAAACTAAGAGCTGATGGAACATCTTTAAGCCAGGTGCTGCCACTTATCAGCTCTAGTATCTCCTTTTTGCTCCCACACTAATGAAAAATGATTTCAAAAGAAATGAAGATCCTGTTTCAATAAGATTGGGGAAAAGATGTAACCTAAAAGCTGTCTACAGACTCAGGAATAAGTGAAATGTTTTGACAGGGAAAAATATGTGTTGGCAACATTGCTCGACTCAGATTTCAAAAGTAAAATTGAAACCATACTTCTACAGGGTGCAGACGCTGACAACTGGAAGCCTGTTCTGCAATATATAGTAGTTCAGAATATGCCAGCCAGCTCCTCCTCTCTCCTTTTTCTTTCATGTACAGGACAAATACATTTCAAGGAAAAGAACAGTCTGACTTGGTAAATTTTTGAAAACAAACAAACAAAATCCAAATCTGATTCTGATATGACTGCAAAGGGTTCAGAGAAGACAGAGAGCTTCCGCATCTGATGGTATAAAACTGCAAGGAAGGCGATATTCTGCAGACATCTGTGGTCCTTCCAGGCTGAATCTGGGCTGAGCCCATGTCTGTGTTGTGTCAGCCTGCATGAGGTGCAAAACTGGGCCATGAAAGAGTCACATCTCGAAAACTCAGGCTTCAGTTTTGGTTTCAAGTAAGATTGTGAAGATAGGGTTTTCTCAATTAATTAGATCAGTTTGGGCAACAGCTGTGAAAAGTGAAGTCCCCAAATTCATATGGGCAGGGAAGTGCCAACACTTAAAACTAATAAAGAAGCCCAGAAAACAAACATTTCAAACGATATGTGGTTTTTTTCCTTAGTTTCTTGGTCATGGTCACTGCAAGATAACCATGCAGTACTTTTTTTCAATGAGTAAAATAATTTTGGACTAGAAACCGTGAATAGCAAAGACAATCAGCTACTTCACTGGATCATTCAAAAATAAAATCTAAAAGAAAGGCAAATAATCCCTTCTCAGTTTTCTGTCATTTTCATGTGAGAAGATCTAGAGATAAAGCAAAGATTTCCTTGAAACCTATTTCAAATTAAAACATTAAATAAATTGAGAATTTTGATTTTTCTCTTTTCTTTTGGACAGATATTAGTTATTTCAATGTTTTTACCTCGTTTGGTTTTCTTTTCATTTTGCTCCTGTAACATTATACGAGCTCATATAAGGTCAAACTCCTTAAGGAATTTGTTCTACAACCTTCCTCTAAGGTTTCCCAACTCTATATATTAACTTCCTGCTGACATCTGAAGCTTTGTTTCTCAGGGCACTTAGCAGAGGAGTGAGCATATGTCTGAATCTTTTTTCAAAGAATCCACTCTGCAGATTCTGTTCCCAAAGAAGTGTATTTATAAGAGATGCTTCGGCACTTCTTGATTTGGTTTGCAACACAGATACTGTTATACCGTATCTCCTGACTACATTTTTTGGTGCTGCAGTGCACAGGACATTTATGTGCATTTATGGTTCTTCCCAAAGTATGAACTTGACATGGAAATTGAAAGGATGTGTTTCCATATGCTAGTCTAGTTAGAAAGCCTCCCTCAGAAGCCCTTGGGTGATGCTCCTCTCTATCTCACACTCAGAAAAGGCAGAGCAGAGCACCCTTCTGTCTGCTCCAGTCATGTCCAGACCAGCTTTATCCTACAGGAGCAAGCACGCAGTGGCTCTGGTTTTGCCTCCATCAAAGGGGGCAAAAAAGGCCTTCTGAGAGGCAGCAATAATCCACAGCACCTTCCTCTTCATGTGAGCCATCACAACACCAAGAAAATCCTTTAATGTGACTCCAAAGATGAAGTGGTGTCATACAGCAGCACCCTGAAATGCCGAGATCAGTGTGTGGATGTGGCAATGGATGTGCTTAAAAACTGGAGCCAGGAGGGTAAATGTGCTGCTACATTCCCCACACTCTTTCCCTTGTTTTAATTCCTCCCATGGCTTTGTGGAGTTTAGAAACATACAGGCTATCTCACCTTCATCCTTATGCTCTGCATTCAAATTAGGTTAATAAGGTGGAATTTCAAGTGCATTATAAGACTTAGATTCATTAACCACCAAAAAATGAAAATGAGAAGTGTGGGGGAACTGGCAGGAGAGAAGAGAAGAGAAGGATGTAAAAATAAGAAGAAAATGAGAAAATGCAGAGCAAACGGAAAGCAGGGAAGAGTCAGGAAGGAATGAGAATTTTCTTCTCATTTTAAAGGTCATTTCCTCCCTCTGGCTGGCTTCTGTAACAATAGTAATATATACTACCAACACCAACACTTCAGGGGTTATTTTTTAACATATTGAAAGGATGGGAACATTTTTGGCTGAAAATATTAAAACATTTCAGTAGAACACCCAAAAACCCCTACTGAAATCATCTATCATCATGCTCGTTGCAACAGTCTCTTCCACTTTCTCACGCTTAACATTCAAGACTTCTGTGGCTGAATAGGTCCCTGGATAATAAGTAGGGTTGTGTGAGGAACTGTTAAAAAAACCTAAAAGTAGGGATAGAGAGGAGGAAAAAAGTATAAAGAAAGGCAAGGAAAAGGGATGGAAAGGACTGAAATAAAGAAAGTGAGTAGAGATAAAGAAGAGTAAGAGATAAATGGGAAAGAACTTGGCTTTCACTTGCACTGACTCCTTTGTACAAATCTGACAGTGAAAAGTTGCTCTTATTCTTTTTTACCTCTGTTCCAATAAATCTAAATTGCAGATAGACCTTTCTGAATCAGACCTACAAGGAAAGAGAAGGAAGAAAAAACAGTGTTAGAAAAAGGAAATAGGAGAAAAAGATAACTAAAATAAGGAAAAAAATCTCAAAAAGTTTTTATGAGCTTAAGGATTTTTCTTTTTGGTCATTAGTCGAAACTTTTAATAATTTTCTAAATTTTGAAGTGATTCAATGAACATTTTGAAAATTTTCCCCCAAACTGAGCTAGTGAAAAGTTTCACTGCTGTTGCTAGGGCTTTCAGCCATTTCAACCTTAAATATAAAAATAAAAATGTAATTGAAGGGAAGCGGTATGATTTAAAGAAATATCAAGTTTTAGAAAACAGAAAAGAAAGGGCAATACTGAAAAGCAAATGAGAATTTTGCATTGGGAAGACCTTAAGTAATAACAATATTAACAATACTGATGACAACCAATCATTGAATTCAACATTTTAATAAGAGAGTGGCAGCTTATGAAAAAAAGAAATGCTTTACATTTCATGAGAAGAAAAATCATGGATGTTCTTTATAGAAAATATGAGAAATAGGGAAAAATGAAATTAAAAAATTTTGTTACAGTAAAAGGTATAAAAATAGCTGCATATTTTTTCAGCTCTCTGGCTGAAATGAAGACAATATTTTGGATCCAAATAAACATTTTGTTTGAACCCAAATGAAATGCTTTATTTCACTTTGATGTCTGTCGTTTACTTGCAAAATAGGTCTAAATGTAAATTTAGATAAATTTTTAAGAAGAATAACATTTTTAAAAGTTTCTTAAAATGTCAAAATAAACTACTTTGAATGTTTTGCAAGTCTTTTCCAGGGATATTTTTTCCTCACATCAAATCAGCTCTATAAATTTGACAGTATTTACAAATAGTTACAGATGCTCTTGTTTTGCATTTCCTGCCTTGTAAAACAGACGACCTTTTCTGACAGACGCTGGGTACAAAGTTAGAGACTTCTTTTAGATTGCATTTTGTAGCCTTTTATTTCCTTTATTTTTCATCATCTTTTTCCATCAATCTTCTGGAAGCATCTGGAAAACCAAAAGATTTCCAGATCTGAGATTTTGGTTCTAGAGACCTTCCAGACCAAGCCCAGTGATTTATTCCCTGAGACATAGGCTGAGTACAGTGGCACATCCTGGTCTTGGAGGAGACCAGCACTCCCTGCTCCCAGGATGTCCACATGGTCTTTGCCCAGACTCAATGTCAGCTAGATCTGAAATGGCCCTGACAAAGGTTTCTTTGACTCGATTGAAAGAAGCATTACTCACTGTTTCTCAGATTTGCCTTTGGAAGTGCCCACACCATGTCTGCTCCATGCAGAGCCAAAGATAGCTTGCAGCTGCCTGCAGAGGATCAGGTGGACTTACTCTCTTAACTCCTCTTCTGCTTAATGAGGATGAGGGAGCAGGTACCTTTAGTAAATCAGATTTTATTCTACACCTTGGAAAAACATCCTTTGAATAGACAGAAGGAGTAGAAGGGGCATTCGTGAATGCTTTGTGATCTAGAGAGATATTTGGCCTTATTAGAAACTTGTGCTTCTCTGTGAGCTGGCTCAGCTCCACTGGTTACATCCTTATCCAGCTGATGGAGCTGATAAACTGTATTGATATAAATCCCTCTGCTCTTTGACTGTAGATCTCTAAGCTGTTAACATTATCAGTATCCTCACTTTCAGTTCATGAAGACAGAGCCTCTGAGAGGGAAAGTGTCTTGCCGATAGTATTTTGGCAGAGCTGGAATCTGAGCTTGTGAGCCCCACTATGGTGGCGTAAGCATCAGTTGGCCTTTTTAGCTCTGCCACAGTCTGTTGTGGTGCTATTATTGCCACACTCAGTTAAAGTCTTCTAAAGAGTATTTTGTGACCTAGCGAGTGGTTTGAATGTGTCTATCAGTTTTCAGGTTTCAGGGAAATTGCTGCTTTAAAATGAATAAAATATTTCAGGTTTTTTAGCAGGATAGACTCAGGTTTGATTTCCTACCAGCTTTATGAAAACTTGTATTGACTTTTTAGAAGTAAGTCATGATTTATTATGAAAAGAGTGGGTACAGGATCAAAGTACTGAGTGAATGGTTTTTAAATTGCTTGGTTTTCCCTTTCTTGTCTTTCTGTTCTTATTTTGTTAACCTCATGTTTTAAAGTAACTGTGTGTTATATTTTCTGAAATCCACTATAAGACATATTCTACTCTGAATGTATACACATAGCTTTTCCTAATAGTAGTGGAAGTCATGAACATATACTGAATAATACAATGCAGTGCATAAATCCTATGGGGAACACAAGTCCTGGCTAGAAGAAAAAGAAATCACAGTATTTCAAAATGCCAATTGTAACATTGCAGTGAGTTCCAGGCACATGTTTGCCAATAATGAATGGAGGAGTGGAGGTATAATATTGGAACTGTCTCCTGCAGAGTGGTATCATGTATAATCATACATACTGTCAGCTTGCTTGATTATGTTCGGGATTGCAACCAGCACATTCAGAAACAAAGGAAAATTTCTTATGTCCCCCAAATTTAATTTTCATAAGAGATATATGGAGGAATTAATTGGTGATTACAGCGCAGGAACAAAAGCTCCTGTATCTTGCTATATTTTCATAATAAACACACATTTGTGGATTCCTTTTAGAAAGATAATCACACATTCAGAAAAATTTACTTCCTTAACTTAGGAAAAAAGAGTGTTAAATTTTTATTATAGCAATTCAATTAATTGCCACAGTGTTTAATTTAATGTACAGAAGCAGCACACATTACCAATTATCTTAATTTTATAAAATCCATGATCACAATTCAGTCTTTAATCAATATATCAGAACCTTACTCCATTAGCTGTTGTTTGTAACAGGGCATCTCAATTGATTAGGTTGTAGATTTTTTATGGGTCTTGTTTTATAAATTGAACCTATTCAAGTAAACATAACATTTGGTAATAGTCTTCATAGCAACTGTCAAAATGACTTATTGTTTTTCCCAACCCTGCATTCCTTCAGAATTAATAATACCTTTGTGCCCTTTATAACACTTATTATTAAAGCCATAAAAGTTCTCCATGTTTAATGAGTGGATGTTTCATTATATGTATGGTTTGCTTGACAGACTGAAAATTTTTCTAATCTGTTTCTCTTTTCCTCTTGATTGAAAGATTGTAAATATGCAATTAGCAGCTGGAGTAGAAGTAAAAGCAGAAAATGTCAACTGTCAAGTAGCTCCATTGAAAGACACATGATGCTTCAAGCTAAGACAGAAAGACAAAAGCATCTACCAACAAGGATGAAGGTTGAGAAATCTCTGTCTAAACATTCCATTAATCTCTTCCATGGAATAAATATAGTCAGTACATCCTGGAATGAGGAATCCACTATGAAGACTGCAGTTTACTTTTGTAATAAAGCTCTGTGTGGTATGCTGTACTCCACAGCCAGTAGACATTCTGGATCCCATCCCTGTTATAATTCACAACGTATATCCCTTTATGTAACATATGGCCATGCCACAGGAACACAATTGATTTCCCAAAAATATACATGCAAAAGGGTGCAATGCATCATTGTACTCGAGAGCATATTTCTCTTCTGGACCAAAACATCTAGTTCTGCTTCCAAACAGTTGACTGCTTCTATGTCCTCTGTATGAAAATCTGGATATACCTTGACTCTTGTATGCAGTGGCTGAGAGAACACTTTTGTCCAATATTGTGGGAGAGGAATGCTGAAAGGGGTCAAGAGACACATATAGAGATATTTGTTTTCACTGACAAGCCAAGAATAACTATTTGCAGCAACATGTTATATTTAAAGTTCCATAAAATCTCTAAATAATTAAAGAGACTGAATTCTCTAGATGTTTCTGGTTATCCATATCAGTAGGAGTGGTTCAGTGTAAGGCACAACGAACAGAATAAGGCTGTTTTTATCCTACAAAATTAAAGACACTGCCAAGCGAAGCTATGCAGAGACATGAATTCTTGACTGGACAACTGGCCTGTTAGACTGTAATATTAGACCAGAATTAACCTTTCTGCCTTTTCTTAGAAGCAGCTACCATAGAAGTCCTCAGAGTTTAATGCTGGGAAACATACTGTTGTTCAATGTGTGGCTTAAAAACACAAAGTTATGGGAATAATCTGCCTGCCAATAATTACAAAAGCTTTTGATAGTTTTCTGGTCAAGAGACTAGTGATTCAAACCCTTTCCCCATCTTCATTTATTTTCTTAAAACTTTAAAAAACGAAATAATTGCTTCTATTGTCTTACATAGCAAATTTCCACATTTTACTGGTCATACATATTCAAGTTGATCCCAAGTTTTCACAGTTCTTAACATTTTAGTTTTGCCTGTCATATGCTAACTAACATGCTTTATGTATAAAATCTAAAAATGGCATGCATATCCTGTCATTTGAAAGGATGACACAGAGAAATATCTCAAAAAGCATCTGTACAATGTGAGACAGCTCTGGTATTGATCAAAACAGAAACGAGCCCACTGATGGTGCCCCCATTATGTTAAAAGATAAAATTTATTCCTGCAAATCTCACTGATGTTTCTTTGGTGATTCAGCAGTTTCATATAGGTAGGAGAGGTGGAACTGCTGAGCAGCCTCGTGTGCCACAGTCTCCCGTGGGATGGGGCTCCAGCCTGCCCGAGGCACATTGCATGAAGCATAAGCACACTGCTGTGGGTCTGTGCAGCAGCTCTGCTCTGCTCCCAGGGTGCTCTGCTGGCTTGGTCACAGCTTCTGTCAGAGCTCTTTGGTAATAGATGTGTTGCCTTATAGTCTGCTGCTTTTGGAGCATAGCTGAATAAACAGAGACCTGACTTTACAAAAGGAATTTTTTTTTTAAAAAAAGCAAAACCCAGAGCAATGAAAAGTTTCTTGACCTATGTAAAACTTAAAATACCTGCCAGAAAGTGTCTTACTTTTCTCAGAACTTATTTCCCACGTATTACTCAAATTCTGAGTAGCAGGAATCTGGTTTGATGTACTGGTAATCAAAACAGAAAAATGGTGAATAAAATGACTCATTGTAAAGAAATAAAGTGGGACAGAATTGTAATCAAGTTGGGTCCAAGTTATCCAGGGAAAACTATTAGAAGAGAAACAAGCAGGAACAGGTTGTTTAGGGGCTGGTGAGGGCTGGCCAGGAGACAGAGCCAGGCAACAGCCTACAAGTGCCATGAAAAGTGCGTCTGAGGCAGTGGCCTCACTGACAGGGACTCCATCCCACCACCTTGAATGTAATATTTGGATGGCAGCCAGGGTTTCTTCAATAGGGACTGGAGGGTAACTCTGCTTCCTGCAACAGCTGGCCATGGAACCACAAGGAGGAGACACCACTGGCTCCACATCTTGCACTGAGCTAACCAGAAATTAGCCTAGTTCAGGTTTAGAAGAAGAACAAGCCAAGTCAAGTCTGTAAAGCTGCTTCTCAGTTTCAGCAGGGAAAATTTTGCCAGTTGGTTAACAAATACTGCTAGACTAAGTAGTCTGGAAATACACATTCAAAGAGAACTTGGCATTTCTTTACGACAAGGTGCTGAATTATTATGGTTCTGTCCAAGGAGTGGGAGAAACAGGAGGGATTACCAAGCTGATTTGGAGCATGATGGTCTGACAATTTTATTAGGAATGAGGAGAAATCATACAAGAAAATAAAAAGGCCTGAATAAAGGTCAAACTGGAGGTCAAAAAGTATAGTGAGAAATCCTACAAGTTAGATTGATTTGTTTTGCAAACAAATAGTAAAAATTCTGTATGTATATAGCCAATCCCCTCTTCCTCCATCAAAATAAGCCAGACTTGAAGGATAACTACCACAGTGAGACAGAGAATAACCAAGATCTAACTCTACCCAAAACCTAACTGAATAGCTTCAACTGGTCCTCAGTAGGAGTGTTGCCATTTGAAATAATGATTTTGTTCCTGATACTAAGTATCTCCTGAGCTGTCATAATTTCATATCTGCAAGTGACACTAATATATGTGCTTCAAGGTGTAAATCTATTGCCAGGTAATAAAGATTAGGAGAAAACTCTGTGCTGATAGGTAGATTACTCTCCATTTGTGGTTTCTTTTCATTGCTTCTTGAGAAGTGTCAAACACTTCTTAAAGCCAAAGCCAAAATCAGGTATAGTTCACATTAGTGATTCCATAATTACTTTGTTTGGTGTTATTTAAACAAGTCTATTAAACATGCAAGTAAAATATTGTCCTGTCTGAGAAGAAATAGCAAATTGCATATGTACCTACATAAATATGTATAGACAGATGGGGGGCTATTTTTGAGCTCCTTTGTGGTTCAGGACTTTTATTTTTAAAGAAAGATCTATGTTTGTGAATAGAAGAGATGATTGGAAATGTACTCAATTTTTCACAGTTCGTATTGTCTGTTTCCTTAAAGAAAGAGAAAAGTCTGTAAAGGAATCCAACTTGCACCAAATTCTCTGAAGACAGTATTCTCCATCAATCAGTCTCTTGCATGTGACATGTGATTTTGCAGAGCTATTTTGGGGCTGTTTCCGGGATCTCGTTTAAAACATAGAGTGAACATGGAGGGAAGTGGTTGAAAAACAAATGAGAAATGATTTGAAATTATACCAGAGAGGATAATATTTTGTCTTTCAATGCAGTTTTACTTTTCAAGATCCAGGGAAGGGGCATAACCAGCTGAACATCTGGATGGATGCCAATGTCCCAGCTCTGCTGCTTGGCCACTGTACTGGAGATCAGCAGGCTAGGAAGGGGATCCCTCCCTTCTCCAGAGTACAAACACTTCTGGACTAGGTATCTCCTCCAACCTACTCCTTCTGTGCTAGTCAGACATTTGCACCATGCCTCTCCTTCTCTCCTTCCACCAAGATACAGACAAGCAGAGAAAAGAGGGTATGGAAAGGGACAAAAAAGAAAATACATTCTTCCCTTGTCGCAAGAATTTGTTCAGGAACTAAAATTTTCAAGGTCAATTTCAAAATTCTGGAGTTATTCTCCAGAATAAGAGATGTTTGACTTGGAAAAAAGTAACTTTTTGTTGTTGTTGTTCTGAAGAAATGCCCTACCTTTCGATCTACTGAAATTTTGGCTTTCTCCAGTTTATCAGTACAGTGTAGACATAGGAGGTTACCCTTGTCTCCACCTCAGATAAAACATTTTCACAAAAAGACCTTCTAGACAGCTTTCCTCTCCATCTTTTTTCCTTTTTGTTCTCGTTTCTTTCCTTCTCCCCACCCATCAGAAGATGGAGCCAGTTTTGCCAGCCTAATCAATCATATTTGAATGCATAATTTTAAGGACATTTCATTTTAAACTCTGCTAGATAATCTTGCTTAAACCAGTGAGAAAAAGTGTACAAGACTGGAAGAACCAAATTGAAAGTAGAAAGGGAAGCACTGTGATTATAGGATTCCAAAATGCCTGACTGCAGAAGATACGACTGTGAAACAAAATGCCCTTTGTTTCACTCTCCATTGAGTGCTGCCGCCAGCTCTGCCAGAACCCCCATTATTATTCATAAACAGAATTCTCCAGAACACCATATAGCTGTCATACAAGCAATACAGATTGTATTGTGTCACAAGCAAATTTTTTTCCTTTATAACAGCTTGGCTCAATCTTTCTTTGTCCTTGGCACCAATGCCCATTTTTGTACAAATATATGTGGAGTAAAAATGAAGCCAACACCTGTAGCCACTCATCTGCTGAGCTTTCACAGCTGCAACACCCACATGCCAACCTCCAGAAAAGGTCTTTCCCAGGAGTGGCTGTGAGTTTGGGGCTGCCTGGTTCCCAACTGCCTCCTTTGTTTTTGGTTAATCCAGTGTTCATGAGACACCACCATCAAAGGGAAGTACTACTTATGTATTGATAACCTTAGTACTAGACTATCCAAATTCATCAAGCTGCCTACTTTGCAACAGGGAGAAAAGAAGGTCATTATTTAACTATGTAAAAACTACCTAAATGAATTCCTTCCCACCTTTCTGAAAAGAAATCAAAAGGTTTAGCAAAATGGATGACACTCAGTGACAAGACCAAAACCATATGAATCTTCTATTTGACACTCACTGAAGTGTTGGCAGCCCAAGCCAGATGAAGTTGTATTATATTTAATGCAGATGTGTCTTTCACTTTAAAAGAAACAGCTGCTTTTAATTTAAATTTCATTTACAAAGGAGTCAGAGATTATCAAATGCCATTCCCCATTCACATCCAGCCCCCATAGGAAGCAGTATTAGATAAAATCCATGCGAGGTGGTATTCTTTGCTAACGCTGGCTACACATGAGGGAATGTAAGGAAAAGTGAGAATGATAGACAAAGAATCAGGACACAGTGAGAACAGGCTCTATTTGAAGCTAAACTTTCATAGAATGATAATCAAAGACTGCACAAGCTCATAGAGCATAAGATCAAAGGTCTATCTAGCTTATTTCTAGCAGAGGGCCAGAGACTATGAAATGTCTGTGAAAATCAGAGGTTGTGGGGAGGGATCGTTCCTCTTCCAAGTTTGAAAGACTTATGATTTATGGTCTCCTTGAGAAAAAGAACCATCCAGGCCATCATGTCTAATCCCATCACTAAATGGTGGTAGAAATACTATAGGATTTGTTATATGATTTGATCTATGATAAAGCACTCAGATCTGCAATTTTAAATTTCCTTTAAAACATGAGGTTTTTCCCTGTGACCCGCAACTCCAGGCCTTTCCACAAAGAGCTGTTAAACATAAAGCAGTAAAGAACAATAGCTACATGTCATTACCCTGTATATTACCCTACAAAATATCTGATTTCTACTCTGTCATATGGTGTCTTTTTTTCTCTGACTATTATTTACTTAGATTACAAATGCTTATCACCAAAGACATTTTATTTTCTATTATATCCCTAACCCACATTTGCGAAGATAAATAAAATAATACAACCCCCACCCCCCTAAAACCCCCAACAACCCCAAGGAGCCTGAATTCCAGTCCATTTTTTTTGTTCTAAGATTTAAAAGGAGATCTGTTAAAAACTGTGGCTGATCTCTCTGGCATCCCAAAGCAGAGACACCTGGATCCAGGATTTTAACTCTAAATCATTTAATCTGCTCTCCTTTTTCATTGAATCACAGAATTACAGAATCAGAAAATGGCTTGAGCCAGAAGGGACTTTAAAGACCACCTAGTTCCAATCCTCCTGTTGTGGACAGGGACATCTTTTAGTAGACCAGGTTGCTCAAAGTCCCATCCAGCCTGGCTATGAATACTTTCAGGGATGGAGCACCCACAATTTCTCTGGGCAACCTGTTCCAGGTGCCACACCACCCATTTTTCCATATTTCAAGATGCAGTCTCATTCTGATTTATATTTACACCTTGGAAAATAGTATAACTGCTTGTTGAAGTAATACTTGAGGTTAACAGAGCATGTCTTATCAAGGCATGTTTTATCTTGGAAATGTGCCACAAACTTTTCTGATTGATGATGTATGCTAAATAAATTAAATTTTGCTCATCTGAGTAAATATAGGAGAAATGCTGTTTTTTTTTTTAATAGTGGGTGTTGTGGGTGAAAATATATATAGTCCATCAAAAAGAAAAACGAAACCATTTGGTTTTGCCACAAGTAATATGCAGACATTGTAGTAAACTGAGTCAAACTGAATAAATTCACTCATGACTCCTACTAATGAACACAGAAAAAACCCCCCAAAAGTTCCCAAAAATGTTTAAGTGTAAACACCTTGTTTTATGATGAAATTTCATGAACCTAGGAAAAAATACTTTTTGTCTTTATCTTTGCTGTACTTGTGTTCACCTTATGTGGTAAAACTGATGACAAAATAAACAGTACTATCAAGAGTATGGAAAAATATTTTCAGTTCACTGTTAGCAAGACTGGTGGAAGTAAAATTGTCAAAAATGAGTAGCTTCAAGCCTAAAGATTTCAGAGGAGGCTAAAAGTCTTTGGCCTATGCAACTAATTGCTGTTGCCTTTCAGTGGGAGCTTTGCAGTCATTTACTGTTTGGCACTGGCAAAGTATTTTATTTTTTGTGGATAGAAGCTTGCTGTCCTGTTAAAATGAGATACTTCTGAATGCAAATCTTTGAGTAGAGAAGTTAACTTTTGTATTTGCCTCAAAATCTGTGTTATTTCAGTGAAATTATTACATTTTACCTTGGAACAAACCTAGAAAATATGCGCCAAAAACATTAGAAACTGTCTATAAACATTTGCAGAGCAAAAAGAAATTATTGTCATAGTAACTTGGGCCCCAAATTTGCAGACCTACTTATACTGATATAACCCAGAGACACTCCATTCTTTGCCAGGTAATGCTTGACATTGGTGAAATGTGAGATCAGAATTTAGCCCAGGGACCTTGAATTAATTTTTAATCCTAAAGCAACCTTTAAAATTCTCATGCAGGGGGGGATAAGTATAGCTTGACAGAAGTTACATTTTACATTTCATGCAAACTTGCTTTAAACAAATCAGAACGAGTAATGTGTCAGTTGAATAAGTTATTTTAAAATTTGGTACATCTTAAGACTGACTAATATGCAGGAGAGAGGTTTTGGCACTTTGGTGAAAGCTTATTCATTATATAAGATGAGCAGCATTCAAGTGCAGAATACTCTATTCACCTATTGTACTCTCAAACCCAGGGAGTAGTTGCTGATAATGATTTTAGATGAGGCTTTATCAGCCTCCTTTTATAACTGTTCTTCATTCATAAACAACGTCCACAGGATGAACAACAGTGAAAGCTGGAAGAAAAGAAAATATTGCTGAATCCTCAAATTCTCTAATAGTTGGAAAGGTAATAAAATTGAGAATGTGGTTCTGCCTTGACAGCACTAGAATAATTTCTTTTGAAAAGAGCAAAACCCTTCAGAAATAATAAAAACAAACCCACAAACAAAGCACAGGTACTTTGTGACCTGATTATGAAACAGCCCTGTACTTACCTGCACTCCAGCTTTCACAAAGATAAGAGTTTCAGCCTTTACAGACTGACAGAGACTGATGGTCCTGAAAGGAGCCTGAACAAGTTGTACACAGAATCTGGAATGCAGCGAGTTTTACATTAATAAAATGAAATCCATTTCACAGAATGTACAATTGGCTCTTTGAACACATTGCTGCATATTTTTTAGAAAAGCTTGCTAACATCCACATAAGGCTGAACATGTAACAACTCTATAGAAGTACTCAGCTTCTAAAGCTAAGATAGAAAAAGATAAAGCTATCCAAACCCTCAATATTCACTGAGGATTAATTAAGAAACTTGTTGATACATAATTTTTTCCCAACAATTTAACTCAAGATTTCCTATATTTAGATATGAATCAGCTGAAGGATCTGATATGGTCACTACTGGAAACTGGAAACTGGATAGATGGGCTAGTGACATATTTGGATGTGCAGTCCCTCTATTCCAGGGTCCCTGTTTTGTCCCTGAGCAGCATTCACATGCAGTTAATACAGGCTCTTCATGTGAGGGCTTTGAATGACCATCTGGAGCCTCTGTAGACTCAATTCAGATGTCTAGAGCTGGGCATTGCATTACACTCCTATGTTCAACTGGAAAAAAGAAAAATGGGCATACTGTTTTTTCTCTTTTTTTTCCCTGAAGCATTTCATTTCTGAAAAGCATTTAATTTGTGAAATGAAAATAAAGAAGGCAAAGCTGACTAGTTTTCTGCCTTTCTTTCTGGTTAGAAAATTTTGGATCAAGCAGAAAGTGAGACACGAAGTTTAAATTAGACACAGAGACACCAGAGCTAGAAAAATCCAGTAACAACAGTCATGATTTGACTTGATATAATGCGTTTTCAAGTTTACAGCCGTGGGATTTCCACTTCAAAATAATGAGAAGGGAAGTGGATGCAAAGAAATTTAACTGAAGAAAGCTGCCAGAAGAGCTACAGTTTGATGGTGTTTTCCCCAGAGAGAGTGCTTGTATCAGTGAAAATATAGAGCAGCAGTCCTGTAAATGTCAGCAAGGCCAGATACCATTAGAGATTTATACCGAGAGGCGAAGCCGCTTTCCATTTAATTCAGAATTGAATTCAAAAGCAGCCAATTTAGATCTTTGATGTGAAGTGTTCTTTCAACGCCAAATCCCATTAGAAAATTAGGACCTGATTCTTATTTGTATGAGAATATAAATGAGAATGTAGGACAGTTGCAAAGGAGAAACTACATCTACGACAGCACTACGGTCTGGGATTAAGACTTTTTTAACTGTTCTAGAGCAATCTGAACTGTACTGCACAGAGATAAGGATCATGTCTCTGAGAAACCTGAAACACTCAGGAGCAGGAGCACTGCTATACACTATGGAGCTACAGCAAACTGAGAGGCCGAGCTAGAAACAAGTACTAGGTCTAAGCATGTATACATGTCTTACACTTTCTCTTAAGAAAACTCCTCTCAGATAAGCAAGATGATGAGTAACAGCTACAAGAGAGAAACCTTTTGTGAAGAACCTTAGCTATATTCCTGCAAAATCTATGTATATGAACTTGGATTGGAGATGGGGGTCAAACCTATAGAGGAAAAAAAATCCTTTTTTAGTTCAGTGACAAAATGTAGAGAGCTGTGATCTGGCCTAATATAGCGGCATTCAGGCTTGATGAAACCTTTTGAAGCTAGTACACACAATAATGTGTTTTCTCCATAATAAATGTAATTTAACAGATGAGTGAATTTTCTCAGTGGTACAAACAACAGGAGTTCATCAATCTGAACAGGCCTCATGTAAATTGACTAAAAGACTAACCTCAGTTTGAAGGGGATTTTCCCATTTTACTACAAAGAAGGTGGTGGTGGATGTGAGGGCTTGCACGTAAAAGAGCAGAGCAGATACACTGCAGAAGAGTAGTGCAGAGCAATCAACAGGAAGCCTCACAGACACGAAGCAGAAACCTGAGGAACAGCTAGGACTGGAAGAACTTCTGGGCAAAGACCTGTTCAAGAAAAGGTTTGGAAGAAGGAAGGAATAAATTGGCTCCCCTTGCTTCATCCCTGCTGTCTGCATAGGATTGAACCTGAATAAACAGATGGCACTATGCATAGAAATACATGTCCTAAGCTGAGCTGGAAGCAGATTTCAAACCTCTTACTTCCCTCTCAGGCCCCAGTGGCTACCTTTGGGTCAAAAGGGATACACACGATGAAAAGAGATGAAGAGAAATCTAACTATATTAAACACATTGCTGGTCTGCTGGGGCTGTATTAGCTGTTTTGGGTGGTATTCCTTTGTGAAAGTTTCTGTATATTTTGGCAGCTAGATAGCATTTCAGCGGAAGTTTCATCTCCCACTCAAATTATGTTGAACATACGCGCAAAGCACCGCTGAGGGGAAATGCAAGAAGTGCAGTGTCTCTGGGAGCTGGTGCTGTGTGTATAACTCCTTACAATGAGTAAGCAATTTCCTTCAGGTCAGACATGCAGAAAGCTTCTTATATTCGTGATGATGAAGGCAGTGATCTTTATTACTAATATGGGTAACAGAGTCTCTATCTAAAGTAAAAAGTAAAACCGGTAGCGGAGAAGTAAAAAGAATTAGATAACACATTCTGCATTAATATTTTCTAGGGATGTTAGAGGTGAGAAATGCAACCTTGTTTTTTTAAGGGGCTTTTTGTTGTTGTGTTTTTGTTGTCTCTGGTTATGCATGTGATTAATACAAATTTTCAGAACTCTTTTTTTTTTACAGGAAACATCATTTAGAAGTTAGGCTAAAACAACTATGTCAGGACCAGGACATCTGTGGTGGTGTAGAACTGGGCTTTTGGATTTGTTTTCTCTTTATAGCAGGCCAAATTGTCATCATGAACCTGAGACCTCCCAATGCCTAGAAAACTGTTCTGAGGGTTGAAGTCACTGTCAGAGAAAGCTCTCTGTAACTAACAGCCAAATTCATCCCTATTGTAACTTGGTTGGAGTCACTCAGTCATGGCTGATGGTTTATATGAAGCAGATCAGGTTGCTGAATGAGATTTAGGGGTATAGAGAACAGTTGGAGAAGCTTAATACTAGAAGCTCTTTTGTTTTCTGGATGTTACTTTCTCCTGCTCAGAAATACTATTATAACAGTATGTACTCAAGAAAATACTGTCAAATATTTTCCTTCATTTCAACACAAAATTAAATTTATTGGCTAAGAGGAAAGAATTACAAAGCAAACTGATATTCTGTGTCTAATGTTGCCCCTAGCCTTCTATCTTTTTAGAGCTGTTTATGTTCATGATCATCAAAAGAACATGATGAAAAGTGGTAGATGAACTGTTTTGCAGGGTAATAACAAAACTGGTCTATTAGGAGTTATACTGAAAACAAACCCCAGTGTTTTTTTAGTCCTCAGAGGATCTAATGATGTCTTCACAAATTGTATTTCAACCACTGTAAATTGCAGAGGGAAATTCTGGCCTCACTGGGTAAGCTTCAAAGAATTCTGTAGGGTCATGAATTCATGTGTGGTGGCCATCCTAAGGCCCTGCAACATACAAAGCTATTAATGTAAGACTGCCTAACTTTGTAGCTTCTTGTTATAAACAGATCCATACAAAACCAGTCATGCTATTGTAAAGACTGCCTTTTGTGTTTGCTCTGGAAGGATGCTCTTTGCTTATTCACTGATGTGTGCAAGTGCAAAGAGGACCTAAATTCAGATAATCTGTGTGTGAGGCCAGCCAATATAGAAAGAAGCTAATAATCTATCTATCTATCTATCTATCTATCTATCTATCTATCTATCTATCTATCTATCTATCTATCTATCTATCTATCTATCTATCTGTCTGTCTATCTATCTATCTATCTATCTATCTATCTATCTATCTATCTATCTATCTATCTATCTATCTATTTATCTATCTATCTATCTATCTATCTATCTATCTATCTATCTATCTATCTATCTATCTATCTATCTATCTATCTATCTATCTATCTATTATCAGTGGAAGCAAATGTTTCATGATTTTAAAACATGCTTGAATATCAATGCAGTACTATGTAGCTGCTGCTCTTCAACAATGCTCTGCTTTGAAGGATTGGTATTGGTCCTTTGAATAAGAAGAGATCTCAAGAAGAGGTGAAATTGCAGGCAGATGAAAATAGTTTATACTGGTATGAAGCAGTATTTCATTTTGCCATGGCAAGTACTGTGCCATTCATGCTAACAGGAAGTACGTTAAGAGAGAGATGAACAATAAAAATGCTTCTAATGCATTTATTATTGTAAACATACATGCATTATATTCAAACACTCAGTATAACTTACTTAATGCCACAGGCCAATTAGATCATCTCCAATCACATGTGGAAAGAGCTCAAGCTAATCTAATTTGCCCAAGAATGCTCCATTTATTTCTGTGTTTCTAATGTTTTTATACCATTACAAAATGATCACTGAACATGCCCTCCAGTATAGATCCTCTCTGCAATCAGAAACCTAAGTTCAGAGGGCCATTCTTCTAGCAAAACAGTGATAACTGCCTGTACTTCTAAATTATGCTGCTTAATGGTCAGTAGACCAATGGATGCCAAAATAAGGAACACTTGGTTCTAACACCTGAAAAGACTGCTAATATTTGATTGCAAGTGCAGTCAATTGCTTAGTTTATCAAAGGAAGAAAAAACCCCAAAATACCAAAAAAACATTAGCGCCTCTAATTTTCCTAGTTCTGTGGCTTTTGCCCTGTGGCAGTGCTGATCTTTGTAGTGGACCGGATAATTCAGGAATTTTAGTTCTCAGGATCTCTTGTTTATAAATTTTTTTTTTGCAATCGAAGTCCTAACTGTGAAAAATAATCTGAGGCTATAATATTGCAAAACTATGCAAAAAACCAGCAACAACAAAAAAATCCCAATGACAACCAAAAAAAAACCCAAACACACTCCCCCAGTAAAAAAATCCCCAAAACCAAATACACTCCCCAGTAAAAAAATCCACCTCCCCTCACCCCCCAGTAAAAAATCCCCAGAAAACAGCACATGAAGAAAAGTTTGAAGTGATATTTGGTATTTTGGCATATTTTGTTACAAGAAAGGTTGGCTCCACAGTAAATAGGGCAATGGAGAAGACATTACTGCCATTTTGAGCTACTGTCCTTAAATGAATGGACATTTTACAGCTGAAAATTTTGTTATGCTTTATGAAAAATCTGGAGAGTGCTCACAGTTTGACAGACACATCTAATTTATAGGCAAGGGGTACACATCACTGTATAACAAGTTGAAGGCTTGGGTCTTATGACAGGAAACATTTTGTTTCTCCATGTTTCACATGGGTTACATTATCTCATTATTTCTATCTACTGGCATCAGGGTTTATCATATGGATCAGGTTAGCCCTAATAGTCTGTTTTTCCCTCCTTGTCATCTTCACTCAGAGCATTCAATCAGTACACTCGCACAGTCTGAACCACTAACTCAAACTTGGGTTCTTTTGTCCTTTCTATTGCACTTCTCATAACTTTAATGTATGTATTACATTGTATTTCACTGCCATTGGAGAGTGTCATAAACATCCAAGAGACTCCTACCCAAATTTCTCTAAATATTTTCTTGGTAAAACCAAGACGGGGACTGTATCCATCGAAACCCAGAAATATTCACTGCCATGTGAGCCTCATTCAAGCAGTGTTCTGCAGCTGTAGTTGTAACTGCATTAAATGTCTTCAATAAAACTATACTTTTCCCTGGAGTGATTGAACTAAAACATAATATTTTAGTTATATACTGTATCTCACATGAAATGTAATGATCTGAACTTACAGTATGTTGAAACCCTTCATCACAGCACAAACTGAACAGTAGGCAAGGTCTAGTGTATGTTACAGGACATTAAAATGAGCATTCAACCAAAAGAAAATCATAAGCTGACTCTGCCATAAATCTTGTGCACCCCTGGTGGCTATTAAAATTCCACCAAAATTCACATGCTAATGATGTGATTCCAATCAATCCAATTTATCAACCTTGTGGGCTGATTAAAGCTATCACACAATTATGATTAACTCATTGCTGCTGGAAGCAGGATTTTGCAAAATGCAAAACAAAGAGGAAGGTTTGGCTTCCTCAACACTGAGAAGTTAATAAGAAACTGTAAACCTTAAGAAAAATGTTATGCCAGTTCATAAAAATCTCTGTGTTCAGGAAGGACTGACCACTTTTTCCTCTAAATTTTCAATCACTCTGTTGCTCAAGCAGCCAAATGGTTTAGACTGTAACCATTTCCAAACACCATTCATATGTACTCTTAAAAGCTGGGAGTTTCTTCTTCATCCCACTCCCACTTCTGCTATGAGCTTCAATCTCCTCTTTAACAAATCAGAGAGGTATCTATTTACAGACAGGGGGAAATAACTCCATTAATCACAGAAAAGGATTCTTTATGTAGAAAAAAAAAGCATGCACCACGCTTTTTCCACATAAAGACGTGATATTCATGTGGAAAGGGCCTGAATTAGTTTTTATGAATAGGGCCCTTGGTGACTAATTCTTTTCTGGGGAGGGTAAGAGGCAAATGTTATCCAGATGCATTCCTCTGGAATTATTCCCAGTTTCTGGAAGTGAAAACTACTGTACCTGTAGTACAATACAGGGTAGTCAGTGAAACTTGATATCAGCATAAATAGTGCAATAGTGTTCCCTTTGCTTCTCGCCATTGCTATAAAAATCTGGTCTGTTGTAAACATCTACCAATCACCTTCCAGCAATTCAGTAATACCTGTGCCTATTCACACACAGATCTGTGTATGTGAGGGGAAAGCAACTTTGTGAGGTTGTAATCCACCTCAAAAACTGACTCAAAGAAAGATGTTCTAGCTTTGAAAACTTTCTCACTCTGGCAAACAAATAGAATTTTATTAATCTATTCAAAAAGATTTTTAGAGTGGAAACGCTGTACCCATCCTCTTTAGACAATGTGAGCGTGGGGATTTAGAATTCCAATGCTACCAATAATCACAATGGTGCTAACAAAAATACTCCTGCAACATTCTTTTGGCAGTTTATTCATGGTGTACGATCTTTCAGACATGAAGATCAAAACATTTGAAAGAAACAGGAACCGCTGTTACGCTCCAGGCACGGACGTGGGGCAGGAGGATGTGAAGGGACTTGCACAAACCATTCAACAAACATCTCCAGTGGCAGCGTCAAGGATTACAAAAGTTAAGTATAAGAAAATCCTTAACAAAGAGTTCTAAGTAAAGACCAGCCTTTCAGTTATTCTTCAGTGTGGTGATAAGTGGCTTCTTGTAAGTGCTGGAGCAGTTTGAAAATACTCCTTCAGAACTGAGAACAAACAGTGTTGTCGTAACACACTGTCCAACTATTTGCCAAACTAAATAAGAAAGATCTCACTTTCCTGATATTAAAAGGCCCATTTTTAACCCTACAAGGTTTATTAGTTCTTATGTATTTTAACATTTCTTTGTAAGTACAAAGGAAGAGGAGTCATGAGCATGTATTCTACACCTTGTCACTACCTCTACTTTTTAACAGCTTGTAATTGCTTCCAGTAATTATGAGATATTATACTGAAATTTTAAGTCTTTCAAAATGTGTCTGTTGGTCTCATAATTGTAGCTATTGAAAATTCTTGCCTACCTCCATAATTGGTAGACAGATATAGGGATTTCCAGTGCTGTTTCAACAAATTTAAGATGGGCATCTAAGAGAAATATTCTTGCTGAGCTATGGTGCTTTCTCCACTGCCCATAAGAGCCACCAGACCTTTGTAGCAGATTCTCAGAGCATCGATTATTCCGCAGTGTAACAGTGAAGGTTTTGATTCTGGTTTGCAAAAATACTCTCTCTACCCTTTCCACAGACAGGTATCTACTCTACATAATTTAGATAAACGTGTACATGTTTGTGATATGAAAAATAAACCAAAGCCAACTTCCTCTTCTCCTTCCAGGTACTGCTTGACTGGAAACTACTTTCAGATGTTCATAATTGCAATGTTTTTCTCTAATACAAGGATAGCTGTTTCTTGAACAAAGGGCAGTCCAGGTTATTGGGCAGAGCTCTGTGATATTATCTGAGAAGATGATTTAAAAGCCTTACATTATAATAGCTTCTCTAGAAACTAATTTATCTAATGATTTTAACCACATAGCAATTTATTATGCAGGTTCCAAAAGCTTCTTTTTTATCAAGGCAAAGAGTTGATCCTCTATTACTACTCGAACTGAAGATATTTCACAGCTTATGTAAGAAACAAGTCTTGTATTCATTCGAGCACTGTTAAATGGACTTTTTGCTTAGTGTAACATAAAAAGTGGGGATCGATCTCTATATCATATTTTGTTTCACTAAAACTAATAGATATTTGGTGGGGAAAGCAAGTATAAAAGGACACATTGAAAATAAAGTATGATGAGAATAATGTATGGTGAAATGTATGTGAAAATAATTTTTGTACAAAGATGGTTAACCCTGAAAAATTCTTAGAGGTGTGTTTTTACTAATGAAATTACTGTTTATCATGTGCTTAAGTGTTTGAAAAAGCTAGATCTTCAGATAGCAAAATTTGGACTTTTGGTACTTAAGAAATATGAGAACCCACACTCGTATAAGATTCTTGAAATGTGTAGCCCAGTTCCCACAAATACTGTTTCCTACTACTAGAACAGAACACTAAAGCAGGAATTTTTCCAATATTCTTATTTACTGGAATACTGAACAAAATCCCAATGCTAAATGCCACACTAGAGATCTTGAAAGAACGTCTCAACTTTTGTAATACCAAGAGAAATAAACACATAACATCTTGTGCTGACTAGAGGAAAATCTGCTGATGTTTTCTTCAGTTCTCTTTCACTTTTGCCTTGTTCATTATTTTTATTTATTCTGTTTCTAGGAATAAGAAACCTATAGACTAGTTTCCCCTGATAAGATGATACTCCAGCAGCCGTAGTCATCTGGGCTGGAGAAAATCAGCTGTCATACATGCTGTGAAATGAAGCAAGGGTTTAAAAAGGCCTTATAAATAGATCCACTCCTCACTAGCATCGAAATGGATTCCTCCCGTTCTCTGACTTAATATAACCTGAATTTGACCTGCAGGGCATATTGCAAGGCTCATCTTTTTTCACTCTATTTGAAAATGGGGGTATACAATGGCCATTGTAAAAGCAGAGCATTGATCGAGCAGGGAGGGAGGATCAGTATATGAAGAGATGCTTCTTAAATTGCTCTATCAGGAGGTATTTTCAGATTACATCAATGGCATTTAGGCCATATGGAGAAGTTGCTTTTTCACATTTTCAGGAATCTAAATAAATAAATAACCCAGTTGCAATGAGCTATGAGCTGTGAGTATTAATTTTTCACGCTGCCTGTTACTAGCCTTTACAGTCCTCCTCCTTCAGCTGAGATTTTTGGGGTCAGGCAGTCATCCTGACAGGGTGGGTAAAGTGCTCAGTTTGCCAAGGAATATAAATAGGACTAATTTACCAGTATACCATCCTTGCTTACAACTAAATCTATTCATCTTTTTTCTTTCTGAGCTGTCAGAGAGCATATCCATCTACAACAGCACACTTCTCTTCAGTGTGTGATGTAGACCTCTTATGACTGCTATTTGCAGGGCTCTGCCTATTGAGTGGGTCAGGCAAAGCTCTCACTCACCACTCTGGTACTGGCATTTAGGTAGCACCCTAGTTATTTTAACTTGTAGCATTGACCCAGATATTCTATTCTTGCAAAACAATCACAATAAACTGCTAATTAATGAGGGGGTGACACTGATCCTATAGCCAGCATGAATCAGAGTGCCATGGTCAAGGTTTCGTAGTGCCTGGACCACAAGTAACTACGGTGTATCCCGTGAGGGAATCTGGCAGCTCTTTCCCCTCAAAAATCAGGATGCTCCATCAGCTGCATTGAGCTGAGCTATGAATGCCCAGGTGCTGCCTGTGCCAACAACAGCACTAATCACTCTCATTTCAGAGTTGGTATTAAAGACTCTATTCATGCCCCAAGGAGTGCTCTGCAGCTGTTCAGTGCTTTCTTTTAGAACATGCGTGTGGGAGGTAGATTGCATAATGAGACATAGCCCTATATTATGTCCTCATCTGTATGTGGGAGGGTTTGAGCAAGCAGCAGCACATCTCAGTTTAAAAAAGGCCTTGAAGAAACACCTCTTTTGGCTTGTAGAACGGATCACATGATCGTTTCAAGATGTTTCTGCAGCACCTCAAGAACAGCAAAACCCTTCATTTTCTTTCTTAGGGAAATGGAAGAAAGTTGCTTCCAGGAGATCTGTGCCACCAAAGCAGAGGTCTTACTGGCCACACACACTGGTGCTGCTTAGCAATAGCTGCTTGCCATCTGGGCTTGTGCTGATTGATAATTGGCCAATGATGTTGATGAGATCAGTGCATCTAAGGGAAAAACTGAGCCCAGTTTCTGTAGGAGTGCAAATGCTGGCTACAAATCATAGGGCTACCCTTTCTAGACCAAATATATATCCTCTAATATCTCCTTAATATGTCAGAGTGGAGCAAAGGAAGGTATCAATAGGTATCAGAATTGAAGTTTTGAACAGAAATAAATCCTCACAGTGGACCAAATGAACCAAACCTGTCCTTTGTTTGTCTGTGCCTTTTTGGGTGTTTTGTTCTTAATAATCTCTTGGGCAACAGCTGTGCCTAGATCCTGTGGTTTCAGTACACCTTATTTCTCTATTCTATTTTTTTTTCCCTTGGAGGATTCAGAAGACTAAAAGCTCTCTATTAGACCTCTTTCAACTTCACTCTAAGTACCAAGCACCATGCTTAAAGGAGCTCTTGTAGGGTGATCACTCATAAATCAGGGATTAGCACAGAGCTGTATTCACCATCTTTTGCTCACCATCTCTGTTGTGCTGGCTCCTGTCTAGCTGTCAAAAACTGCCCCAGAAATTTCATATTAATAAGAGAGAACTTTTTAAAGCATCTGAAGAAACTTCTACTCACCCTTCATTTTAATACTTCTAATTTTCTCAGTTCTCTCTCTTTGTGGGATGTTATAAGATTTTTTTTTGAAATGTAAAGAATTAAGTTTCTAAACATTGAGGCCACCAAATAGTCTAATTAAAAAAAAGAAAAAAAAACCACAAACAACTAAGATGAGAAGAAGAAAAAGGCCCAGATTATTATGGATTTTGATAAAGAGATTTCCAGTAAGTTCAATATACATTCTTTTAACTACTTTGAGATAGGATTCATACCTTCACTTTTCTGAGAGCTTTTCTTAATAATGTTGCAGAGGTCTATATATTGAAAAGTGAACTTTCAGAAAAATTGAAGTTTCTGAATGCAAATTTTTGTTTCTCTTAAAATTACCATTTTAATCTTTGGAGAAAAAAAAGCTTTTTCTCATAAGGAATCTGATGAAATTTGTGATCAGAGAATAGAGCACTAAGTGATCTAGCTAAAAACATTCAGGCTCATATTTTAATGACTTACCCCTTCTTCCCTTGCCCAAATAAATTTAGGATTCTTGAAAAAGGTATTTTTCAGAATGAGGAAG
Organism: Notiomystis cincta; assembly: GCA_013398075.1. Classification (NCBI taxonomy): domain Eukaryota; kingdom Metazoa; phylum Chordata; class Aves; order Passeriformes; family Notiomystidae; genus Notiomystis; species Notiomystis cincta. The sequence goes on from VZRX01012438.1 coordinate 311,597, forward strand.
AAAAGGAGAAACTGATGACGTGTAAGAGGTTTCAATGCCTTCTTTATTCCTCTCAGAGCCATACTAAACAGAATTTGGAACTCAAAACCTGCCACCTTCATGATTTTGGGAGATAATTTATGGAACTTCTCACACAATAGTTTCTCCAAGATTATCATGCTGTCCCAAGAAATGCCTTTTCCTATGGACTGGACATCTCTCTCCACGTTTCCTCATACAAAACATTCTGCTATATGCCCATCACCTCGGCACTGGGGACAAAACTTCTTCTTCAAGGTCCTGTGATGAAGAATATGATTCATGTCTACATAATATGGCTTCCAGGGCCAGGGCAGAGCCATGGGGGTAACACCATGCACCTTTGTGCAAGTTAAGAGTTAATATGTGGTAATTATATAAAAAATGCTCCCTGGATATGTCGCTCTATTACCTGTTTTTATAGCCTATGTGCCAATTTATGAATTAGTAAAAAAATCCTCAGTATTCTGTATTTTTCATTATTACATAAATAATACAATGTATTATGTATTTTTCATGCTGTTATTTTACATGTAGTTGTTATAGACCGACTAGAAAATTTTAATTACTGGTATTGAATTTCTAACCAGGCTGTTGATCCAATATACATATGCCATTAATATAAGCTTATTTAGATAACATTGTCTTGTTCCACAGACATTCATAAAATGAACTACATTGAAGAGCACAACCTCTCAGCTGTCACATTATCAATACATTGATTTATTTATGAATAATTTTCTATTTATCTCTTCTACAAGTAATCAGAAAGGAGTCACTTTAAATAAACTTCTCTTCACAGATGATTGATTGATTATAGACAATGTAATTTCCTATCCTTTCCAAAGATTTAGTTTCACATATAACTAAACATTTAACTATATTGGTAGCAAGTTGATTTTACTTTTCTCATGACAGAAAGGTTAAATCAATGACTTATAGATGAACATTGAATCCTCTCTTACTTCAAGTATAGCTCCTTTTGCAAGGAATAAGCAGAAAGAAACCATCTGATTGCATGGATATTTCAGTCAAAAAATATTTGAGTGGAGAAATTGTGCAAGTGCATGTATGTGTCTCCACATAAAAGGATTCATGTTGCCATTTCTAGCCCAAAGCACTGAAAAGTTGCATAACAATAAAATATGCTTATATCAGACATGACGTGCTTTCAGCTACCCTGGTGCAACCCTTGGAAAACAGTGAGGGGGCATCTAAACAAATAAACAAAAGATGTCTCATTCCTTCTTACTCCTTAAGAAGAAAACATATGGGTATTCAGCAATTTTCAGTTTGTGAAATAAAGGGAGGATGCAGAGGTCCCCCAGGGCTGAATTGGCTGACCAGCAGGTGAGGGTCCAGGGGTGAACCAGCAACTCTTCCTTGTCCCTGCTCCCTGAACCATCTTCAAAGTGGGACGTGTGGGCCCCAGGAAGCCAGAATGGACAGTGTGCAGATGGTGGGCTGGACACCCACTGCAGCCACAGGGGCTGCACATCTCATCCAGGCTCATCAGGCCTTGTTATGGTTTTCCTGCTGGGAGAGCTTACCCCGCATCCCTTTCACTGACCCATATTCAGTGTTCTCTTCTGGTTTTTGAACACTTCTTGGCTTGATGAGCATTCAAAAATTTTAAAAATATTATTTAGCAATATTAAGGTCATATCTTGTTCATTGTCAAGTGTGCTGAGGCATAATTTCATCTCATTGCCTAAAATGTTTATGACTTCAGGTTTCTAACCACAGAAGTTTTCCTGCCAAAAAGGAGTAGATTGTAGCTCAGGCCTTTAGAGAAGGGGAGGGATAAGCCATGCCATGTGATGAAATAGCCTTTCTTTGTCAAACATTGTTGGTTTCAGTTATGACTCAATATGAAAAGACAGGTTCCTAAAGAAAGTTTCCACATTTCAGTGCCATTCATAAATATTTTAACTTGCTTTTACTTAATGCACGAATGAAAAAACCATAAAGAGGATTTGACCTTAAACCCTTAATTGACAAAGACTAGTTTAAATCCTCTGCAATAGCCCACTAATGCAGTACCATTATGAATCATAAGGAATCTTAGCATGATGCATTCCCATTGTCACTGAACTAGTTAAAGCCAGTGAAGCATGACTAAATTGTTGTGACATTTTCCCAGCCCTACTATTACCTGTCAGATGGGAAAAAATCAAGGCGTCAGGACAAGCTTCCATATTGATGTGCTTGCTGTTGATATTAATTGATGTAAATGGATAAGCTTGTCCATCAACAGTAACAAGCACATCTGCTCATTGTAAAAAGAAATCTTCTTAACCTTCTGTTCTTTTCAGACTCCTTTGATATGAAAAAATACTCACTTCTATACTCAGCAAATATGATGTCTATTGTGTTTGTTTTTATATTTTTTTCTTCTAATTTGCTGACAAAATGAAATATGAACTCTTCTGGTATTTCATGTTTTTGCTCACAATGGATTGAGTTATATAAAGTAGGACATGGACAAATTACAAAAGCCAGAACAAGCAGGGTACCTAATAGTCTTATATAACCGCAAACAGTCTGCATCTGCTTTAATCCATCATCTTCCTTAGTGCTCTTTAGAAAAAAAATAAAAAAAAAAATTTCTTTCTTTCTCTTTATTCATTTTAAGTACAAAGAAGTTTTCCATGGACTAAAATAGCAAGACTTTTCCTGAGAAGTACTAGAGACATCTATAGCAAAGAATTCTTCGGGTTTTTTCCTTGATGAAATTACTAATTCCTTATGAATACTACATGTTGTGATACAAACAGAATTCTCCTAAAGATCTTATTGGCAGAATAGTACTTGTGACAACAAAGCTTTCTTATAGAGAAAATATTTTTTTTCAAATGTCATCATCTGATCTATGATTTTTTGTTTTCTGCCTGGTAAAAAATATAAGTAATAATGATTAAGAGTATAATATAAATAATAATTCTGAATTCCATATATTTTCATTCAGTTATGATTTGAGTTTAATTAGAAATGTGATGTCTCCTAGCAGAAATAAAGTATGCACTGAGCATCATGTTTGTTTTGAAATCATATTAATGAAGGCAGCCACTGCTGCAGACTATATTTAGCATTTCTGTTGATAGAAACAGAGAATAATTCAGAAATATCTTCATGTTGGTGAAATATTTACTGGAAAATGAAACCAAATATTGAAAGAAAGGTAAATGTAAATGTAGTCAAGTTAAACAGAAATACTTTTAATACAGTACAGTAAAAAAATGGATATAACTTGAAGAAAAGCAAACTAATGTTTTTAAAATACCTAAATATTGCCATTGTCTAATAGAATAATAGAAACCTTTTACTCTTTTTTTTTTTTCCTGTTCTACCTAACATAGCTGTACTATGTTACTATGCACTATGTACTAAGTTCAGGTAATTGGAAAGTAATGCTGAGATCTGAACGAGGCACGAAGGCTAAAAGGATGCCAAATTAAACCTCAACTCATATCCTCTTTGTTATAAACTGTGTTGGCATATTTCTTTTTCCAGAAATGGCTTCCAGTTCTTCTAAAGCTGTGGATAGAAATCCAGACTGTTTGCACCTCCTGGGAATAGTTTAAACAAAGGGAACCAGTTAGGCGATTGTTAAATTATTTCGGTTTTTCTTTGCACCTCTGTATGAACAATACTCCCACACGAAGTCCCTAGCAAATGAAACCTGGTTCTGAAGCCTGCAAGTTGCAGTTAGCCACTATTTATAACACTCAGACTCAAGGGAAAGTGTAGAGATTTCAGCACTGTCCAGATTACAGCCTGGAAAGCTTTTGTCTTCCCAGCACATCTGATACATGCAAGTTACTGGAAGGCTCTTTTCGGTTGTTTAAGAGCTATTTGAAATAGCCAGGAAAATGTCAGCTAACACAAACACATCACAATGCTTGATGTGATACTCCTTTTGAATCATTCTTCATTTCCACAACAGAAAAACAAAAAACATGTTGAAATTTCATTTCAGCGTGAGATGCTTTTGATCATTCATTTCAGCTGAATCCTATGGACTATTTATTTGTGAGCCCAAAATTTTCTGCTGATGTAAACAAATGAAAGAGCATTGAGGAGCTCCACTGAATTGTAGCCATTTACCAGAGCAGAGATCATGTCTCAAAGACTTCACAAGCTAGAAACTTCATTTTCTACTATGAAACAGCTATGTTTTAAGGAATTATGCTTGAAATAAAAATAGCTTTATATCAGATCCAAAGAGACAGAAAATTCACTGCAGAGGTATAATTCACATGAATGTAAATAATGTACTATGGCTTCTATTTTCTCTTTCTTATGCTTTTAAAGAATGGAAAGATATCCTTATAATTCAAACTACATTAGTCAGTAACCCTTCACAATATTTGATATAAACCCATTTTGGAAGCAATTCAAATAAATACCATTGATAGGAAAGAATGGAAAAAGATGTATTAAATAAAGTGGATTAAAAAAAAGTAAATACTTTTCATAACCTAAAGAGGATATAACATTTTTTTAGCCCTATTTACATTTTGTACAGAGACAAAGGAAGGTATTTTGTTCCGACTCATCTGTAGGATGTTAACTACCACTTGGCCAAATTTCAAGAATTAGCTGCAATTGCATTAAGTCCCCCACAGATACTAAATAACAGCTATGATCTAATCAGAAATTATTTCTCTCAGGATTTGATTTTACTCAAATACAAATCAGATAAATTAAGAAATATGGGAGGAAATAACAGGCTCAATCTGAGTAACGATTTTTAATAATCACTGATCTCAATTGTATTTTAACTTTAAACCTAAAATTGAATGCTACCTCATTTCCCTAGCAGTCCAAACAACTCTTTGAAAACAGAAATAACATTATGACAGTATTTAATTTCTATAGTGGAAACTATATCATGTAATACAGTACATAGAGCATTGCAACAATCATTGCAGTAATTGTTCAGATGTTGTTGAGCACTCAATAGGTCAGGCCATGTTTTATCACAGCTTTCTCAATAAGTACAATTTCCAACAAGCACAATGATCTACATCTTATCATTTGGATTCTGAAATAACTCAATCCAACTTAGAATAATTTTTCAGTTCTAAACTATTGTAACTTAGCAGAAATTGCCCCACTTTCTGGGTGTCTTTGCGTGTGTTAAAGTGTCTATGACTGTAAGTACTTCAGTATTTTCAGTGAAGTCAGATATATTCCTACCACATCCATATGGCTCAAGTCTTTGAGATTTATGATCATTACATATATAAAATTTCAAACAAATTAAAACCTAAAAACTGGGGAAAAAACACTTGATTTCTTAGACCAGAGACATGATGTTAAAAAAACCCAACCCAACACTATGAAAGGAGCTGTAACTTTCTTTTAACTAAAATGCATATTTGAGATGATGAAACAATTCAAAAATTCATGTATAATTTATCATTTTTCAGCAAAAACATTTTAAAAAGTCAAAACACTTCACTCTGACATTTTCAAGTGAAATGTTTTGATTTTTTTCATTTCAAAACAACTTTTCATTTAGAAAAATTTAGCACCTTTTTAGATGTTCCCCTGAATATTTAATATTTTGGTCAATCTGAAAGTAAAGTCTCAGATCTCTTTACTTTGGGAATATTAAATATGTTCAAATTATTCTCTGAATTGATTATTCTTTATCCAGCTCATCAAAAAATTCAGTTAGTCACACAGCTCTCCTCCAACACTCCTGTAAGACTACTATGACAGGCTCAATATCCATTTCAGCTCCATTAGATGCACATGAGAGACATGTCTAAGTTTACAGCATTGGTGTTACTGCTCTGTAAATGCAGCTCTGGCCCAGAAAATATATCTTATCTGAGGAGTAATGATATATCAGCAATAGCAGTACATGGAAGTCCTGGTAGATTTCATGCTACTGACATCCCTCCTTTTGCCAGAAGTTTAACATCAGGAGAAAAAAAGAAAATAAATAACTACATAAGAGGGGGTAAAAAGTACTTGCATGGGTATGGTCTATATGAATATGCTGAATGTGATTAGTACACGAAGGCCCTGTGGGATTACACTGCTACCAGAACATGGCTAGCACCCACCAGTTTGTATTGCAGAGGTCACTCTGCTCTCTCTGCTCTCATGCAAACTTCTTGGCACAGCATTCCCAGATAAAGTGGAAGAATGAATCAGAACATGAATTTTAAATATAGGGAAACTGGATTTTGATTTATTCATTTCTAGATAGTGAAGTCTTGACAGTTATGCTGTTTGTATGGTTCCACATCCCCCATAAGAGGTCAGTTTTGTACTCTAAGGATGATATGGAAGTGAAGCTGAATTTGCTCAGGGAGCAAGCATGCTGATACTTCCATGAGAATTCAGATGGACCCTGGCCCTAGAGCCTGTTCAAGGGGGAATTTAACATCTCCTAGGTAGATAGATACATAGATAGATAGTGGCACTGAAAATGTGGAAGTAAGCACGAGGAGACTGAACTCTTTGGTCTTTTAGAGCACATGCTTAAAGAAATTGGCAAAGCAGATCCCACACATTTCAGCGACCTGTAACTGCAAGTCACTAAATCTGGTAACTGTTATAATTCTTCAAGGTGGTGAAAGAATCAACACCAAGGAAAATAAGAGTCTTCCTTTTGTTATATTTGAGCCTGAAGCACCTTGTGTGTCATCCTATGAAGACAGGATTTCTGCTTTAGAAGAGCCCTGTGGAGAAGAGTCCTCCTCCTGAGCTTGGGCCTGTGGTCCAAAATCTAATAAGCAGTTTTGTGTGTAGCAATATCCCTGCATTCTAAACACTCTCCAGATTCTTAGCCACTTGTTTGTTTTTTGTTCGTTTTTTTTGTAAAACAGGTATAATGTATAAAAACCACAAGGCAGAGACTTTTGCATAAGGGAGAGCTGCAAGAGACAATGGGTTAAATCTTGACCAAGTGAATCAAATGTACAGGGAATCATCCACGTGCACAGGCTAGAAATAAGATCATTTCAAAGCTTATAACTGAACTTGATGCTGTCCTTTAATGTGCAACTAAACAATTCATAAAGTTCATGGCTGGACTTGACCCCTGTTATTGTGCTCCTTCTTAGCAGTGTTTCTAGGAAAAAGCTATTGCACAGCTCAGTACAGGAGAACAGAGGTTTATTTGAAACAAACCAAGGATTATCCTGATCAGATCCCTACAGACATGCTGACTGTGAACTAAACAACATTCTGGGTATCAAACTGTAGAGATCTGAGATATTTTAGACTGGGCGATCTTCAGACTTCTTATTTCCCTATAATTAAATTTTTTCACATGACTAGTTCTTTAATTTGTTACATAAAAGTTTTTAAAATTACATGAAATTATACTCAGAGCAATTGAAACAATGTGTTTTGAAACCAGGTTTATTTTGTGTCAGGGAACATGTTGCCAAATACATGTGCTACAGCAGTTAGGATTTACCAGATTTAGTGATCAATCTGCCTTTGTGTTTTCTATGCAGATCCAGCTTACTTATCAATTTTGTCTTATTGATAAGTAACTGGGGAGACTGTCAGTTGTTGTGTAAAACATGTAAGACTTTCCTGATGCACAGAATAATCCAGCTACAACAGCTAGTGGAGCTCCTGAAGTGCCATTAGATGCCTAAACATACTGAAAAACAGAAAATCACTCAGTAGAATATTCTTACACTCATTTAAGTAGTCAGGGTATGCAGATTAATGAACATGAGTAATTTCTGTGGCAATTCCTGACCTTCATGGATAAGATGATGCAGATATTTGTCTTATGCACGCAGACAGGATAAGATCTGCCAATACAAAACCTGAAATCAGGTTTGAAACCAAAGAAGTTGCATACATACAAGTAGCAAAAACTTAACCTGCTCCGCAGGCCTGGGAGAAATGGGCTATTTGAAAGAGACTATTGAAATAGTGTGAACAATCTGACTCTGTCAAGGTTTGCTTTTCAGACTGCCTAGCTTTAGGCATTGAACTAATGTGAGTCTTTAAAATAAGAAGTTAAACCTTTTGTCTCTCTCTAGAGTAGCTGAAAGAGATGGTTTTCTTTGAGATGTGATTCATCTAAGAAACTTGAGACACTAGAGTCATGTAAAGTTAGTGTGTACATGCTCCCAAGGAAATGGACTGATGGTAGGAGCAACCAGATGTTTAAAAAAACATTTTAAAGTGGCAAAAGTCCTGTTCTCACCTGCACTTTGAAACATGGACACATATTCATATCCTTTCAAAGAGTTTTTATACATCATGAAGTGGAATTCTTTCACAATAAATTATAAGAATCAAATAGTAAACAGCTACAGACATCACTGAGGTCAGCAACAGGACTAAGGAAAATAGTAAAATGTAAACTAGTAATTTATGAATGCAGAGAGCACACAGTACCTGGAACTTTTCTCATCCTTCTCTGTGAGGCATCCATTTTAAATTAACTTGTCTCTGTAGCCATGAAAGTGCATTTCTTTTTTGTCATGTAGACACAATTATCTCTTTGGGATAGAAATAACAAGTTACCAGAGGCCAATATTTACATATAAAGTTTCTTTTTCAATATAACCATATGTAGCATTGCACTGTACCCATGGTGATTGGTAGTATTGTCAGATACAGTTCAGAGTGGAATGATCTGTTGGAGGAAAAAAATCAATCTCAAAGCTTTCCTAAGATATATTTCAACTTGTCCATTTACTTGAGGAAGAACAGAACCAACTGTATGTTAATAAAGGCAGGTAAAACTGAATTTGTTGTGCCAGCAGCTGTCTTTCTGACCTGTCCTGCAGTGAGTGGTTGTTGCTGGGTCCTTCATGGCATGTACCTGCTGGAGCCAGGTCTGGACGGTGAATGCTGCTGCAGCTGCAGCTGTACCAGTCTCTCCTGGCACAGTCAGCATTACCTCAGAGCCAGAGCAGGAGGCAAAAATGTCATAGTACAGCTAACAGGAACACTGCTATTTCTCTTCTTCCTGCTAGGTGACCTGATTTTTTCTTCTCATTTTCCTCTCTCTCTTGCCTTTATTCCGACAGAAGGAGTGGTGTAGCAGCAATATCAATGGTGGTGCTGCTGCTGTGACAAAATGTGCTGCAAGCCTGGGCATTTTTAGACTGACTTAAAATATTTGATCTGTTCTTTTCTGGATATGAGGCAACTTTTCCTGCTTCTGCAGAAAGCTCCTCCACTCAGTTTTCAGCACTACCTGAACTCAGCTGACAGCTCCCTATATGGTCAAAGGGAAAAAGATGCACCTCCAAGATATCATTTAGATTTTAGCTGGCTGATTCATTCTCTACGTGAGCTTCTCTCATCTCTTTGAATACTGAAGGAGCCTGGGAGAGGTATTCTCTCAGTTTAGTTGCCTTGAGTAGATTGGATCAATTCAGAATTATGAGACAATATAACTACTCATTTGAGAGTGGAGAAGCATATTATCCAGTACATAAGCTCCACTGAATGCATGGCAGTAATACAGGACAGCAAACTACTTGAGAAGTGGAATATCCCTGTCACATTTACTTTAAGCATCACAACTTTTGCATATATTTGTTTATTTTTGTATAAATATAATTCACTATCTTGTAGAGAAATAACAAATAATGGGCAACCATGGAAGGTCTGTACCCTAAACTACAAAGATATTTTTTAGGTGATGGTAAAGGTGAAAGAATTTGAAATGTAATAAAAATAGTGAGAATGTGGCTATATACATCATCTATTCTCTGTCCTCTCACATCAAATCCATTTTTGTGCTAGACATTTCAGCTGCTAACTGATCTTTTTTGGTTTTCTTCAAATGGAGTTTCAGACTAGGTTAGTATTATTAAGCTAAAGCTTTTTCTGATGTCTGGACTAAAGAGAATTGCAACTCCAGCTGTCAGCTTCCAGCAGCCAATAACAACCCTATTTACTTGGAAATTTTGCCAATTTTAATTAGCTGTTATATCTACTAGTATATGTAAGCTATATATGTAAGCTATAACTAGTACTATGTCTGAATATGTGTTCTTTACCTTAAAGGATCAGTGAAGTTCTATGTTTTTATAGTAGAATACAGAATATAAAGCTATTTGTGTATTTTGTGTATTCCTACCACCTCCCTAGTTTTTCAATATATAAAGATTTGCTTATTTGCTTGCTTTTTACCAGACATGCATCTACTCAGGAAGATAGCTAATTAAGACTGAAAAAGCATTTTGCAGACTTACCTGCAATGTTAATAAACTATTTTTATTTTATGTGTGCATCTATGTGAGTATACATATGTACTCACACATATGGCTGAACATATGCTTAGGACAATTAAAAGACAATATCAAGCAAAACCAAAAACTAAGACACATCTCCTTTTTTTAATGCTTATTTTAACATGTACCTTTGATTTGAAAGGGAATATTTTAGTGGCATTTTGTAGATAGGATAGGCAAGTAACTTTCCAGTGAGGCAGTGGTCCTTGTCATGCCATTTTAATTACCCAAGCTGGTTCATTTCTGACATGATTAACACTTGAAAAACCATAAAGGTCGTGGACTGCAAGTTTATAAAAGCTCAAACACTTCTTTTAGAGTCAAAACTAACTCAGGTTAGTTTTTCTATTCTGTCATTGCCTGTTCTTAATTTTGTTACAGCTACAACCAACAAACTGGCAGTATGCAACAACTTCTCTAAGTATGCCTTGACCCTGACCCATGTGAAACATGTCAGAACAATGGTGGGTATTTCTAATCACACTATGGGAAACAGCTCTCTGAAAGTGGCTGTCACAGCATGTCACTTTGTTATATTTACAGGCATACAGGTATTTGAAGCACCCCAAGGTATCTGCAAGTAGTTGGCATGATGATTCCAATCCATTGCTAGCTATGAATTAAATATCTAAACAGTTTTGGTTAATGAACTAATTATCCTAGTGGAAAATTATGTCTTTGCTTTATTCAGTGAGCTGGAAATAGAACAGAAGCTAGACATTGCTTTTCCCAGTGTAACTATGATTTTTGATGTGAAAGGAGAAGGCAAACAAGTTAAGATATATCTCACTGATGTACATCGTAGATGGTTTAAGACCCCTCACCTAATCTGAGTCTGTCAAAAGAATCTCTGCATTCAGTAAGCAGTTTGTAGCAAGAGGGGCGTAGTACTGGATAAAGAGGATAGTAAGAAGAGTCTGACACTTGAAAGGTCTCTGACAGCCTGTGGCTGACTGCTGATAGTGTTTAGAATAGACTTATTATTATTATATTAGCCCTGGTGTATCTTATCAGTATGAACATGGTTGTTTGAAAATTAAACAGTGTGGAAAGGAAGGTCTCACACTCAGTGTTTTTAATACTTTTGCATTTAAATATGGATTTCCAAAAGCTTAAAAACCCCAACCATTCTTCTAGTGTAATTTTTAAAAAAAATTTTCTGCAAAAAACAAGCACAGTCAAGTCACAGCCTTATTTAAATGCATTGTTATAGTACTATTTAAGCTTATACTTATAAGACCAGAATGAAGCATTTTTATTTAAAATGAGGAATTTTGTAAATGGAAAGAAAAATACAAACATCTTTTTTTTTAACCTCCTTTTGTTTGTTCCTTTGTTAATATCTTGCTCTGCTAGGTTTACAAATCCTAAATAAATAGAAATTAGTGCTCCTTACTTTGCAGTCCATTTGCTTTAGATGTTTGCCTTGAGGGACATTTGTGTATTCTACTAATGGCTGCAGCAGAGTGCTGTCTCATTTTCATTCTGGCAAAAAAAGGCCGTTTCCATGGTTACAGTTTCATTTGCTAGAGAGAAACTGATGGCTGTTAGTGATCCCATCATAAGCAACTTCTGTCAGATTTCTTATCAAGTAGACATATTTTGACAAAGTGAAAGATAACACCATAATAAGAGAACTAAGTTGCTACTCTATGTAATGAACCATTTAACATTAAATGAAATGTGAAGCCACATTCTTAAGGCTGAAGGTGGAGAGAAAAAAAGTAATATTTATAATTTAGGAAAATAAAAATATTCAGTGCTAGAATAATGATACTACTTGCTTTCTGTTGTCAAGGTAAATCTAGTAGCATAACATTGATTTATATTTTAGGGTCATACACAAACCTTCACCATCATGTATTCCACAGAAAGTCTGCGTGGAGCTATAATTACTTTTAGATTTTCTTGTGGTACTTCATTTGGCTAGGTATGGTCCAAGACTGAGACAGGGACTAAATGCAATGGGTGGTAGGCCCAGCTCAGACTTAGGCTAGAATTTTGCCCTACAAAATACATGGTATATCTATTCAGAAGGAATACTGTGGACTTAGAAACCTGGAGGAATGTGGCCCTACCCTTTGTTGCTGTGAGCTGGGCAGGATGCCAGACAACAGGCAAGATTTGCCAATGGTTTGAGTTGGGTGCAGAAGATGTTTATTGGAGCCCTACATAACCTGAGGACTGAAGGTAAATATGGTTATTGAAGGGAAAAGAAGACAGTATACTGTTTAATTTTAGATCTTTATGCTTCTGATCTTTAAGGGGCAGAATCACCAGGTCTCCAGGTTTTCTTGGTTCACTATCACTTTTTAGGAAAGCCTAAAAAAATCCTCCAAAAGCTAACCACAGAAGAGGAGTAGAATACGAGGAAATAAATGAAACACATCATTGACATATTAGGATAAAAACAAAATGCCATGAAATATATATCCCAAGAGGTCGTGGAAGAGGACTGAAATAAGAAAGAAAGAAAGACTCAGGTAAAATTGAATACTAATACACTGTACCTGAGGTGTATGCTCTGGAGTCAAGGTGAAGATTTGTAAAGTATATTTGTATTAATGCATATCAAGTTTTTCTCCTTAGACTCCTCTATAAATCCCCATCTATATACAGATATTTGTTTAAAATTTAATCTCAGTTGAAGCAGAGTATGAGTTCATTATTGTCCTTCACTTCTGTAGTCGTTCAGCTCTCCAAGTGATGTGAAATGCTATCAGACTAAAATGATAGTGCCTGATTCTTATCTAAATTGATTTTTTTTTTTTAGATTTCTTCAGCACATTTAGAAATGGGATGTAACTCTTTAATCAGTTTTAAGTAATTTGTTTTCACCCAGAAAGGTACTTTAGAATAGCTGAGAGGCCAGTAAAATGGTGTAGACCTACTTTGCACTCACAATGCACTCTGAGATCAGACCTATACATGAATTTGAATTAATTCAAAAAAGCCTACAGTCTCCAAAAGATTTTTCTGAGATACAAAAACAGTTGATGTCCTGTAGATTTACATTTAATTCTTTGTTATTATAAATGCTGTGCAGTCCATGGAGGTTTGAAAGGGTTCACTTAGCCTGCCCTGACTTGTGTTATGCTTGAGCAGAATCTTGGCTTTAAGGTACCCATTGAGCACTTCTGGTTGCTTTTGCCATTTTAAATATTACTTACAAGCACAGTGTGAACTATCTTGAAACGTGGGCATCAGAACTCAAAAATGAATGGCACTGAGCTCATTCTTACAACATACCATCAGAGAATCACAGAATCATAGAATGGTTTGAGTTGGAAGGGACATTAAAGAGCATCTGCCATGGGCAGGGATACCTTTCACTAGACCAGGTTTCTCAGAGCCTACCCCATCCTTCAGAACTGAATCCTGCAGTCAGACTGTCAATGTGACAACACGTGTTTCTGGACACTGAATTAAGAAGTCACACTAAGATGTGTCAGCATCTACGGCTGCATGGCTGAAGCCAAAGGGCTTCTGTGAAGTCCAGTTGATGAGGTCCTGTTCTTTATACAAGAGCCAGCCATGAGTTTCTTTCATACCCTGGATTCCATTGACTTGAATCTAGACTGAGTTTCCCTGTTACAGCTCTCTCAATAAGCTTAAAGGATCGGATCTTCTACAGCAACTGGCGCTGACCTACTTCAGGTTCCACTGAAGTTAATGATAAAACTCTCTCTGGTTTGAACTCGAGCAGAGTTAGGTCCATGGTACAGTCTTTTGAAAAAAACCACTCCATATGGTTTCTAAAGAGTTAGTGATGAACAAAAGGCACTGAAGTAATCTATACTTTTCAGATGGGATTTCTAACATATATATAATAACATCAGTGACACAGGAATTGAATGCATGGCACTCTATTAAATTCCATAAGCTGTAATACCACATTTCAAAAGCTGTGGGAATGTTAATATCTGTGTTTGCTCAGTGGCTGTGCTTCACCACAAGCTCAGGAATCTACCTGTTTATAAATTAGCTAGAGCCAGAGTGAATGCCTCCATAACCTGAATAGGAGCTGGGTGAGAGTAGATGGAGAGCCTGAAAACCCAAGGGTTGTCACTTCTCCTCAAAAGACATACAGCTTCTTCAATGACTCTAATAATTCTAAACCAGACAGAGAGACAACAGATAGGTTTGCATAAGTACTCCAGAAAGGCCTCCCTAGAACATAAAATTTTGAGTTAGAACACCTTTACCTTTTTCCTCAAGCACAAACTTAATATGATCATGCTTCTGCATTTGCTGAAGCTGATGGTATGAGGAGCACAGATGAATCTTTTCTTTTGCTCTTCATTACATACATGATGTTTACCACAATATCCACAAGGATTGAAATATTTTTCTCAGAAAGAGTGGCACGATGACTTAAGTGCATTTCCAATATTACCAGAAATGTAAATTTAAGATGAGCCTTTTTGGTATTATGATTGAAATATCTAAGTGTTTTAGAGTCAGAGTTGCCACTGCAGTTCAGTCCTTCTCTGAATTCCTAAATAAGTGCTCTAATTTTCAGCAATGCTTTACTTTTACAGTCTGTAATTTGAACAACAGTTGTTATGCTGTCAAGTCTAGGAACAGTCAGTCCTAACATTTAGGTGCCCAAGAGTTTTATATGCTTGACTTTCAGTGGGATTTGAGAACTTCATTCCCATAGCTCTTTCTAAAAAATCACAGATGAGGAATTTGTAACCATTACCAATTCTTTTCAAGAAGAAAAATTCTTGTGTAGATATATTTATTTGTTATTTATTGCCTAAGTGAAAAATGCCATGTCACCTTCTGGTGCCAAGGATCTGCTCAGGCAAACTGACAACTGTGAGCAACAATGAAAACTGACAACTTCATAACCTTGCCAAGCATTATGAGAAAACAGCTGTTCATTCTGCCCATGGTGCACAAAGGGCTTCTCATGGCCCAATACCCAAGATGCTGCTCTGTGGAAGAGGAAAGGCCCTGACTCAAGGTGCTTCCTGTTCAAATAAGAAATAGTAAAAACAAATCTAGTAGCATTAACAATATCCTGACACGCCCTGGATCTGACATGTGAGTCAAAAAACAGAAGCAGAGAAGCTCCTCCAAGCTTGCATGGTAAATACCAAGGTGCAATATGGTGGCAGGATATATCAGAGACAGGTATCTCTTAAGAGACAGGTCTCATCTTAAAGAAAAGAAAGAAACAAACACTTTGAAATTCATGTTTAAGTCACTCTAGGTGTATTGAGGTAATGTATTTTCAAAGCAATTTGCCATTCAGCAAGGGCAGTGACATCAGTTTTCCTAGGACATATCTCAGCCTTCATGTGACAAATCTAAGGGAGAGCAAATGTAGCAGAATTTACCATTCCAAATAAAGCTGAGCTCATATAAATACTGTGTAAAGTATTCTGCCTATAAGATGTTCTCGATTTCATAATATCACTTGAATTTACAAGGTATAAATTTCATTTTTCACTTTCCAACTTATCCCAGAACTGATGCCTTCAGAAATGCTGAGAATGGAAAACATTAAAAATCAGACAAATATACATATTCTATGTTCTAACAATGTTAAAAGTCAAGGCAACACACATTTTATCTACAAGAATGCTCAGAAGATCTCATCATGTTTCATACAGCACAAGTTGGAAGTGTTTCCCAGCAGTAGAAAGCACATTGGGCCAAAGCATGAAAGATTTCAAAAGGTTCCTGCAAAGAATGGTGTGTGTGTTTCCTTTTTATTTATATAAAGAAACCAAGTTTTGGAGTGAAAAGACTTTTCAAAATCTTTCTTATTGAAAACATAATATGTAACATTTTCCCGTTGTACAAAGAAATCACCTTTTTTTCCCCTTTTTCTATTCAGGAGCTTCAGAAAGACAGATTTTTTTCCTATAAGTAAACAACAAGCTTAGAATTTTCCAATAAGAAAATGAGATTTCCCAGGCAGGTTTCATGGTTTTTTGATATTTTTTTTTCCCTACTAGTTCAATCATTCCTGGAGTGGAAAGAAACCATTTAGCAATGTAAACCAATACTACAAAATAGTTCAGTGACAGGAAGTGAAAATAATGTATCTTGTGGGGAAATTACACAGTCATCTAATTAGACAGGATATTGTGACATGTAATTAGTTTATGTTTGCTGAGTACTTGAAAAAAATGCAAAGCTCTTTATAAATGCTAACGATTAATATTTAACCTAGGCATATATAATTAACAAAAGCCTGTTCTAGGCAAAGCATTAGGGCTAATTAACAACCCTATTTTCATATCATATTCTACATTTCCCTAAGATGCTAGAACTTTGCTTCAAATAATGAAATACTGAATTGTAGAGTGCTCTTAAATATCAAAACAGGAATTCAAGTTTTGGTTTTGGTTGGGGGTTTGTTTTTTCTTTTGATAAACATGTATCCCACATAATATCTTACAGTTACTCCTTTCCAAAGTGTTTGTGGGGTTGTTTTTGGAAGGATTCCACCTAACCAAGTCTTACTTGACTTCTGAAAATTAATGAGATTAAATTACAAAGAGTTTGGCAGCAGACTGAGCAGCCATCATTCACATTTCACTATCATAGATAAAAGTTGGAAATAATTCCACAACGTCAATGTACTTATAACAGCATGAACCATGGCACATGAGAATTGAACCAGGCCTATTGTAGCCAAGGGAAAGGTCAAATTTGGGATCCAAATTAGGTAATGTGATGGAAGCTAGAAATACTCTTTGCTGATTGTGACCCAAGTCCAGATTTTTACATGCAAAACACCAAAGTTCAATTCGAAAGGCAGGAAAAAAATCTTGAACTGCAAAAATGAAGTGGCAGAGGTCTGATACATAGCAACCCTATATTTAAGTCACAAAAAACTTTTATGATATATGGTGTTTATACAAAGAATAATGATTTCTACTATTTCCATCCAGGTTCTCTGTGTAGGTTTGTACAACTGTAAATTTTGCTTGCTACATGCTTGAACTTTAGCACCACATTTTAACAATACAAATGTTGCACACTGACATTTTTGCTTTGCTTTAGTTCTTCAAGCAAAGTTTAAAATTCTTGTTTTCTGTGAAGGAACTACAGTGTGATGTTCAAACAAAAAAGCCTCAAAAAGATAGTCATAACCAAACTTTGATTTTGTGGTCTGTATGGTATGAATTTTCCTCAACTAGAACTGGTGGTCAAAATGTACCTTAATCCATGTAGGATGAGCAATACCTGTATAATTATTAAATACTTAACTGATGAAAAATTGAGTTAGAAAAGTCTTCCTAATAAGTAGGATTAAAATAGAGACAGTCTCCAAGGATATACTTGCAGGCTGTTTTACTGAGAGATTGCACAGAACACACTCAAAGTGGGACAGAAACAGAAGGAAAAACATGGGGTGAGTAGCAAAAAAAAATCCAGCCATGACACACATTAGTGCAATGTGAGAAAATAAAAAAGCAATAAACAAAAATAGATATTGAATGAAATCAGTGCCTGGAAAGCTGAGGGAACAAAATGTGCCTAATGACTGTCCTGCAAACCTTTACTGAGGCAAATGTTCTGTGCTCATGCAAACAGCTCTATTTTTGTTAGCTGGACTGTCCATGTAAGGATAAAATTTTGCAGCTGAGTTTCTGAAAGACTTAAGTATACTTATTTGCTTGTTCATGTCTTATTAATATAATATAATCTACATCTCCAGTTACTTATTCTGGAGACTCAAATAAATCTTAACATTAATTTCTAAGATCCAAAATCAGCAAAATATATTTACTATATATATGCTGAGACAGAATTCTCAGCTTATTTTGAGTGAGTACTTTTCTAGTGGTCTTTTTTCTTCCTCTGAAGCTAGTAATTGAGGACATGACCCTTTAAATTTCCATTCATTGGGTCTAAGAATCAGAGCAATATTTTAAATTATTTCACAAAAAAACCCAGCTAATATCAAAGAAACCCCCAATACATTCAGACTTCCAGTTTGATCTCTACAAGTTTTCCTCTCCAACCCCTGAGGATTACATACCAATGTTATTTTTCAAATTACTGTTTCAGTTTCCTGGACTCATGGTAACTTTAGATAAATGCATACCTTCATTCCAGCTGATACATGATCTTCTCAGACTGTAGTTGAATTAATTTAAAATTACAGAAATACACAGAAAGTGGTGACACAAACCAAGTGGTCTTAACAGATGTGATCTCATCAGGGTTCCATTTGTTAACGGAAATCTTTGAATATTAACTAAAAGTTAATTAGATCTAATTGGCAATTAGAAAGGAAAGTAATTTGAAACTATCTGCTGCCAATGTCTTATTATTACCTTTGAGAAGCTTAAGTCTTGAAGAGGGTGTGCTACCTGCCCACGTATCGGTTCTAGTGTGATAAGTCCATTGCTGGTTAATTGCAGGTAATCTCACAGATCTCAAAAGATGCAAAGGAAAGGACAAAAACTATTCTTGAAACACTGGAAATACTGAAGGACTCACTGGGTTGCTCTGTTTAGAAAAACACATGCTTTTCTTTTAGTTTTGTTTTCCAAAGTTCTTAACGTGGAGGAATAGGTAAAGTGAAACCAGTCTCTACAGGGACTCAGAGATAATTCTGAAAGTGAAGGGATTTGGTCTGTCCCAATGAGGTACCCTTGGTGAGGAGACAGTGGTCCAAGGTGTGTAAGTGTGACACACCCCTTGGAGTGTGTTTCCCAGGAGCATCAGCTGTACAGTGAAGGTGACTTGTACCCATGGCTACAAAAACAACTCCATGTGCTTTGGCTGGTAGGTGCACTTACCAAAATACACCCCTGGAGAGACAAGAACTCGAATTTTCCATGGGTCACACACTTCTCATATGCATTTAGAGAAATAAAAGGGTACTATGGCAAACATCAGAGCTGAGAAAGAAGGGTTGACAAGAATGCAAGGCCATATGGGGTGTCAAGGTCAATCAGTGACTCTCTTCTGCACTGAATTATTTTGATTCCTCTTTAAAAACTAATGTGGGCAGTGGTGTGAGCAAGCTGGAAAAATATTTCCGTTTGTCTCCTCAGCCTCTCCTCTCTCCCAACTCAAGGAAACTCAAGGTATGGTGTAGCTTACACAGTAAGTCACAGGGAAAATAATACAAAATGTCAGATTTAGGAACTTAGTTCACAGCCTTGTTTTTTATTATTATCTTGGCCCTTAATTTTTCCAGTAAAATATTGTTTTTATGAGAAGTAGCTCTTTAGATAGCACAAGAAACTGCAACTTATCTTTGAACCCATCTCATAAAAACCTGGGCCTACCTAATAAATCCAATTCCTGAAGGGTCATCTTTATTGTTAATCAGGCAAATTGCTTCAGCTAGCTTCTAAAATTCCAGACAGAAGAGTCAGCATATCCAACCAATTAAAGCACTTAGAAGGACAATGTTATGATAGTCTGAAATATCTGTTTAGCCTTCTTGAAGGAAAGTTCTGCTCTACCAAAAAAAAATGCCATAAGAATTCTAGTCTTGCTGCTTAGCAAAACCCCCCCAACACATTCATATTTTGAGCCTTTCCACTTGATATTTTTTACTGCCTTACAGGTATTTTAAAGTGGGATTAGTAGAACTTGTCTTGTATTTTCTTGATTTGAAGGAATTTGCTGTGAGCTGATATGAACTGCACTTCAGTTTGCAATTAAAATGTATATGTCAACTTCTACTTGTGAGCTGCCATATGTAGTCACTCAGCAGAGTCTACTGACACCTTTCACTGCAAAATCCACATGATGGACTGGATCTTCTTTTTCAGAACCTTTCCCAATGCAGCAAATTTGTCATCACTTCAGTGCAACATTGCTGTCCCAACCCACTGGGCTGATTTGGGAGATCTTTAAATAAGATAATATTACATTGTCTGAAGCAAGAATTGATGGATGTCTCCAGGCACCTTTCACTAAGTTTATGTTCTGGATTCACATTACAGAGCACACTTTTATTAAAAGAATTATTAGACCTGGCCTCAAGGCTACTATGGGAAAGTTTTGAAAGAAGGAATAGAAATTCACATCTCAGGTCTCATTATGAAATGAAAGACCTACTGAGATAAAAGTGACATGCAAATTCTTTCCCAAACTTCTACACATTGATAGTATTTCTGCCTTAAGGATTTAAGGAAATATTTAATATTGCTTTCTATCATGACAAAGAATTATTTAATTTTTGTTTTAGAACTCTTCTTAACAAAATGTCTATAATCTGTACATTTCCCTGTTCCAAAATGACCTTTTTGTAGCATAATGTTTATTCTTAACAAGCAATTGTTGTCAGCAGCCTATGCAGCTCCTTAATAATCACAAAGACATTCTGTGGCAAAGTATCTAACAAGTTCTACATTTGTTTTATAGTTTCTGAACATAAATACAAATAAAACAGCAAAAAATGAGTAAGAGTGAAAGCAATAGCAGAAATAATATTTACCAAAATTGCAGGAGAAAAGTAGGGGCAGCAAAAATTCATCTATCAATACATTGCAGGAGATTGCCTTACTGAATCTGTCTGGTTCCATAAATACCAGAAATACAGAGACATATTTGTTTTCTTTTTTTCTACTTTAGTTTCATGCTCTATGACCTCATTCAGCACATATATTTACTTATCTTAGGTTGAGCAGTTACATTGCTCTGTTGATCAAAAATAACTCAGGATATTACAAAGCATATTCTGATAAAATCTTTTCCATTATAAAAGTATCTTACAATTTTTTTTTTTAAAATTTTTTTTCCTTTTCAAATGATACATACATTCACTAAAAGGTGGGATGGAAAATGAGGAGCCAGGATGCATCTGCTTTATAACAGTAATTTTCATTATGGAAGAAAAACTTTGCTCCTTGCCTCTTGTCTTCAGGAAAACAAGTGAAAAGTTTTCTTGCTTAACAGATTTACACAGAAGATGCTATTTAGAGCACAAAATGTATTCCTAGTGCTTATAAAAGTAATCCCAACAGATAGCTAGCAAAGTCACCTACGAAATGACCTTATGTGAAACTCTGTAGCTTGTCTATACTATCAATATTACATTCTTGTTTGTATTGTGCACAGTAAACTTCACAGATATGTTCTAATCTCAAAAACCATGAGGAAATTCTTAAGCACATGAAATTTCACAAACATTGTTTTGTTGCACTCGATGGGAAAGGCTGACCTTTTTGTTGTCATAGTACAAACCTCTCCCTTGTCAGCAAACAAAAATCCATTATCTGTTAGTAATATAAGGCCTATGGCACAGAGGCAGAACCACTATTAACCCTTCTGTCTTGGTCCTGCATCCAGCCCAGGTCAAGCTTAAAATGTGGCTGTTAAGTTCTTCTGCACAGGGACCACATCTTCTTTTGTGTAAATAGTCATGACAAGTTGTTTAGAGTAAATTATACACAACAGTAGGAGAAGCAAAAGAAAGCAGATATGAAGTATGAATTAATTGATTAACTTATTTTATTCATTCTGATTAAATTTCTACTATCAGTGATTGCACATTTACCTGGAATTTGCTGCATTGTTTAGCATGGAAGTTAGATTTCCCACTCCATCAGTGGCTCAAGATAAAGCTGAACAGGGCTTAAGAAATGCCCCTCTCATCAGCTATTTTGTTTTCTCAGCCTACTGTTAATTCATAACTTAAATTATCACATTTGCATTTCTTATGCTAAGATTTCCGGTCCTTGAGGCCAAAACTGATCTCAAGTCACAGGCAAGCAGTTATTGGTCTTGCAGAGCCCCCCAGGCAGAGTGCAGAGCAGGAGACCACAGCCAGGCTGTGCTGTGGGCCGGTAAGGAAAGATGTGGCAGATTCACACAGGTGCTGTCAGTGGCACAGCAGCTGAGCCAAGAAGCTGGAAGGCATCACAGGACACCAGGCAGAGCTTTTGGTGCTAAGGCTCAGGCAGCAGCACCCTGAGAGAACATCTAGTTAAAGAAAATTTAAAACAAAGTCGTGAGTTTATGGAGTGATGCAAAATCCATTAAAGAAAGTCGATGGAAGTATGTCTGTCTAGGAGCACTTGAAAACCCCAGATGACAGCAAAAATGGGAAGGCTCTAGGGTTCCTAAGAATAAAAGAACAACATCTGTAACTTAATGGACCTTACCATTGGCAATAAATGTGAAGAGGTTCTACTGAGAAACTTGATGTAGAAATTAATACAGGGCAAATGACAGAACCTTATCCAAGTCTAGGATGGAAGTCTTAGGACAGTCAAGAGAAGAAAAAAAGCTATTTCACTGGAAGATGATAATGCATTTTGTCCTCTTGCTTTGTCCCTGTGACTCATAAGAGGGTAAGTTCAATAGGGGCAGAAATTCAATGCAGAGTGAATGCTGAGCCATATTGTAGCTCTTTGGTATCTGACCCAATTTTACTGTTTCACTGACTGAGTAGCCTGTGGCTTTTGTTCTTTAAAGCTTGATATTTACATTTGGTGGACAATTTCAAATTGCTACAGTAATTTGTATAGTGGACAAATTTATGTTCTTTTTTTTTTCTTTTTTTTGTGGCTAATTTTCAATTGTTTTTTAAGTTTGGTTTCCTTTCCCTATGGTAATGGGGCTTGACAGCATGACTCCCTCTTGGGGAAATTGGACATATGTAGCTTCTAATTTCTTCTGAAGAAAGGAGCAGCTAAATTAAAAGTAGCAGTATGTTTCTCACAAAAGGACAAATTTTCTACCCAGCTTTGAGTAACTTTGTGGGAGAAATCCTACTCCCTGCTGTGGAACAATTGCCAGTGGCTCAGCACATTCCCAGTAGGCATGTCATTTTACCAAAGTTTCCCTAAAATTCCCCTAATTCCATGCATAACAGAGTAACCATGAGTTGCAAGAGGATTCATCTAAGAGAGAAGGTCCCAGTCACTCCAGTGAGAATATTGCTTGGGTGAACAGTTCACAGTTTGGCCTTCAAACAAGAGTGATCTCAGAGGTAAGATAATAATGAAAGTGGGTTTGATTGCAGGGTGTCTCAGAGCTTCTTGTGTGGCCATGAATAAGGCTCGTTATTTCTCTGTGTCTTGGTTACGTGCTAGCAATGATTCCTTCTCCTGCAGAAGTGTTCTGAAGAGTTCATTAATATTTGGGAGGTATTTAAATGAAGAACTTACTGAAGAAGAAATAATTCAGGGCTGGGCGCCTGGGTGCACGCTATTATTCCCAGCACAAAAGAAAACGAAACAAATCCCTAATTGATTCAGAGTGTTGAGGAAGTGTTCTTCCATGTTCCCCAGATGGCAAAAAATCTCAATGTATACAAAATATCAATAGGACAAGCAATTGTGCTTGAAGCAGAAACTTTGACGCTGTGCCTCAACTTAACTAGAACCATCTGCTCGTGCACAAACAGTAGTAAAAGACTTGAAAAAAATCACAGAGTTCAGGCACAAAACCAGGTGATAAGTAGGTACCAGTACACTTCAGTTCGTTGCAAAGTGACAAGAACAAATTTATCAGATGTACTCAAGAACAGGCAAACAGGTCCAATTAAAAAAAGGAAAAATCCTCAGCAAGTTTGACCCTGCAATTAATCACCACAGTTTAGTGATGTAACAATTAACTGCAGCCTAAGTGATAGTCAGAGGAGCAAAAGGCTTTCTGTGAGATGAGGGCATAATCTGGAAAACAAAACTTATGAATTTGATCACTGGTACCTGCAATTGATATCTCAGACAATAATATTTGTAGTGCATTGCAGAACCAACACACCTAGCTCAATTATCTGGTTAGACAAAGGTTCCTTTGAAAATCTGGTTTATAGTCAGTTTGAAAAGATGCACAGAACATGACCAGAGGGGAAAGCAAGAGATGTGAATTTTAATATAATGCTCAAAATTTTGATGTGTTCATTACTATTTTCCCTTAGATTGTCTTCAATGTTTTAAATCTCCAGCCTTGAATTTACAGAAAAAAGTATTTGTGGAGGTGAAGGAGCAGTCAACATGTATTACAAAATAAAAGGATTTTAAGTTTTAGGTGGATCCTCATGAGATGCAAGTGGTGAGAGAGCTCAAATGAAATGAATACAGAATCTGAATCACATACAATTTACTTCAAGATTCTAGCAATATTGTCAATGTTCTCTGGTACATTTGATTTCGAGTAATACGTTTTATATTTCATTATTCTATTACATTAGAACAGTTACTCTACAATTAATAAGAACTGATTACTTTCTGTAATGAGTCATTGTTTACCATTGTAGACTATTAGCTTAGCTTAAGGTCTTGAGCCTAAAATCACAATTTTTGCAAAACACTTAAGGCAATCATAAGTCCATAGAAGCCTTCCGTATAACCTATTTTACTGACAAACAATTACATTTTAGATTGAAGAGGTGAAATGATTAAGAATATTTGACTTAGTTGCCATGACAGCATGCATTTTTCATCAGGCAGAGTGTAATTACTACAATTTCAATGATGTAAAATCAAGAAAGATGATAACAAACAGCAGAACCATGGAGATATTGCCATTGCAACCAGGTTGCCATGGCAACAGTGATAATAATCTCAGTGATAGATGTTTTCTCTTGCTCTTTCCATTTTGTACGGTTATAACATTCAGAGCCAGTTTTTACCACAGCTTTTTATAGTTTATTAGACTGTCAAAATAGTTTATGAGATGTTGTTGCAAAGGAAATGACTGAGTTCCGCAGCCTAATAAAAATGCCAAATACTCTGTTTACATACTGCTCCAGCATTTAACAAACATTAAAAAATTGTATGAAAAATGATTTGATATTGTATCTGTATTAATCAATTTGCAAGGCATAAGCTCTGTCACTGAAGGTCAAATGAATACCTTCCAAGCATTACTTTTAGAGAGTCCTTTTAAAGTTTATTCTTGACACCATGCTGCCAACTCCTTTTACCTGAGCTGTGCAAACCAAGGAGCTCACAGGAAATGCTTCATAATACTAGCAGATAGTTAGCTAAAAAAAAAATCATATATTAATGATTTAAATGATTTAGGAACATTTATTTACTTGACATCACAGAAGTAGTCAATGTAGATTAAATAATACTTTATTTACTGAACCTGTACCATAGGCAGGAGATAATGCAAAAAAGGTAAGATAATGTGTGCACGTTTGTATACAAGTCTACACACACACAAACTGTGGTGTGTATGTGCTATTTTATGCAGTATGTTTGAAGTGCACATAGGAAGACTGAGGATAAATAACATCTTCATGCTGTTACCTCCTACGCTATAGAGATATCAGAAGGCATTGATTAGTAGAGGAAGCATTGAAATTTACCTCTGAAACAGAAACAACCCTCCTTTTTTATAGTTTTAAAGACTGACTTTCTAAATCTGAAACAATAACTCTTAAGGAGCAATATAACTTCAATGGGAATTTTTAGAACTGTTTGCAAAAGAAATAGTTAAATATCAGTTTTTATTTTCCCCAATCTTTTTCTCCCAAAGCTTAGCAACAGTCACTATCCATCTTAAAAAATAATGATGTGCATATTCTGTGAAATAAACACATTCAAAATCTGAATAATGTCTACAAAATATTATTGTTCTTCATTGAAGTTACCCTGGATTTACATCCATAACTAAAATAATTGGTAGGACCACAGCTTTTCCTACCACCCAGTTTGGCCAGCTGCTTTATTAATTTCCTCAGCACTCAGACCTTCAGCACAGAACAAAACCTAGAGAGAGGAAGGGAGGGACTCTTGAAATGTTGAGGTTAAACAGGTGGATAATGGGACAGGAATATGTAGAAAGGACATGAATGATTATGAACTGCTTTGAGGTGTTAATGTGGATTTGGGGACCAGCATGGGAGACTGTTGTCATAATACCAGGACACCAGTGGTGGATGGCATCAGTTTCAGCTATGCTGCTCCCCAAAATTCTTGTGTTAAGGAGCACAGCTCCTCCATCATTTGGATCTGGCTCTACTCGTTCCATACATAGAGGAAAATGTGCATACTGTACTTCCTCAATGAAAATGGGTATATTTACTGTTTAGAGAACTTTTCACAGGTTCTAAAGTTTTTCTCTTTAGTGTTTGAGACAACTGTGACCCACAGCTACTCTTCAATCTCGGTTATCTCTTTTGGAAAAAAATTTTAAAAATCCAAAAGTACTGAAAAAAGCCTGTTTCTTAATAGAACACTATTAAGTTTACTGACCACTTATTCTTTTGTTGCTTATAGTTTTGATAAACTATAGGGTTTTCAAATTTTAACTCATGCTTGGGGAAAACAAAGTAATAGATATCTATCTACCTCAAGCCAAATACGAATTTAAATGTATACACCTCAATTATAGTTAATGGATAACAGATGTTTACATTTGCTATATTGCTGGGAAACTTTTGCTGTAGATTTTAAAGGTGTAACAACATGCAAGTGTGGGTGAGAGGGAATGAGAAGGAAGTCTGGTCTCCAAGAAGATCTACTATAAAAGTTGGCAAATTATATGTATTATCTGAGATTCATAATTTTAGCCAAATTCAGAGATATTTTAAGGCCTATTAACTTTGTTGAGACTACAGGACCAATCATAAAAGCACATTTCATATAATTTCTTAAGTTCACTTTTATCAGATTTTGGAACTGGAACCTTTTATTTTACATCAAAAATTTTTGCAGTGAGAATGGGGTCCTGGCATTCAAATATTATTCCCTTCTCTCAATTTCATATTTTTACCCTTAATTATGCTTCCTTACATTTAAATAATTTAGTTTTAAGCCCTGCGTTGATGATCAAATATTTGTAGCTCAGTTTTCTTTTTATTTAGGATTTAATTAAACTATATTCACTAGAAGACACGGTCATCTTAAGAGAAACTTTTTACTGAATGTCCTGTTACTTTGTGTTCTTATTAATACTAAATATAAATTCTAGCCCCAAAAAATCCTCAAAAATGAATTAAATTAAAAAAAAAAATTAATTGGTAGGATGAGTCAAGGGAGTAGGAATACTTTAAACTACTTTAATTCTTATTTTTGAAACTAAGCGGTTTTCAGGATGGTGGCATCTCTTTAAATAAGCTTCTCTAGCCAAAGATGCCCGTCCCTCCAGCCAGCTCACCGTTTCTGGTGCTGTTCTTTAAAGCCCTTTCCAGATTCATGGAATCTTTCTTTGATAATGTGCAGCCACAAAACGCCACCTCTGCAGGAGTCTAACTGGGATGACATCGAAGCTGCAGATACTGTTGCTTGCCTCCTCTACCACAGGATGTCTTTGTGCACAGCCTAAAATTGCACTGCCCTTTTTCTGGCAGCTGTTACACATTGCAAACTGATGAATACTTTGCTGTCCACAGTTAATCTCTTGTGTTTCTTGCACCATTATTACTTCCCAGGTTTGTCTCCTTCATCAAATGAACATTCTTGCATTATGTCTGCCAAATGTTATTATAAATCATGCCAAATTTAATTTTTCTCTTCTTTTTTGTTTATACAGTTACAGAACACAGTGCTTTTCATATATTTCTCCTTGGCCTCTGAGGTGTTTAAACTTCTTCCAGTCTTTGAATTTCACTAATAGACCTGACTACTAATGACTTAACAAAAATTATAAATAACTTCCAGTGATCATCAATCCTGCTTGTGCCTTGCTATATTTTCTTCAACTCAATGCATTCCATTTATCATTACTTTGTATTTATTGTTTTTTTGGTCACTTTTCAGAACAGTCTTTCTTTTCAAGCTTAACCACAGTTTCAAGTCTTATTTGTATCAAATGTTAGGTACAAATGCTAGCTATCACCCATCCTCCAATTTTGCAGTTTGAAGGAAATAAAGAAAGAATGAAAGAAAAAAAAATCATCTGGAAAGACATATGCTTGAGACTTGCCTCATTTTTAAAGTTAAATTTGTTATGAATTGGGATTATGTTGGAGATCTTCTGTTTGGAATATACATAAGATTTCCACTAATTGTAATGAACATAAATTTTGGCCTTTAAGGGTCTGCCTTTCCTTTCTGACATGGCAAAAAATTCAGCACATATTGCCTATCATTCTATAGACAGCCTCTTGTAAGGCATGTCCTTGGAGATTTTACATGGTGAGAGGGCCTCTTCCTGGTTTTCCAGACAATTTATGTATTGCACTAACATGAATAAACAGAAGGAAATTTAAACACAGAAACAGAAATACAGCTTTGCCACTTTAGTTTTTGCACTTAATTGAAAATTCAGAGACATTTTGCAAACTTTAAGAGCTCCTGAGTGCACAGATAGTAAATTGGATTGATCACCTACAAGAGAAGCTGGAAGACATTTCTCAAGAATGACATGCCTGCCAGGGAATGGAATAACCCTCTGCCCCTCAGGTTCTGGTGCTGATTGTCAGTTTTGGAGTAGACATGAAACAATTCCATTTGCTGAGTGTCTAAGCCATTGCTGCTTTTGAATGGAATTGCATTATAGAATATGGGATTATCACTCCCAGCTTCCCTTGAAAAGGGAAGGAATCGAAAGCACTGAGACTCAAGAAGCAGAACCCTTCTTCAAACAGAGGAAATGAGGGTTCCTGAAAGAATGACACAAAGCATAGAAAAAAAAAAGTGTATCCACACCAAAATGGTGACAACAAATCACAAAGTCTGCAGGCTGCTCTGAGTTGCTGTGTGAGCCTCCATCCTTGCCTGTGAGAGCCCGTCAGAAACGCCGATGTTGTTTAGCAGAACATCCCCCGCCTGCACAACACTGCGAGGGAGAGATGCTGTTTGTGCAGGGCAGTAAGTGATCCCTTGGACTTGGTCACCATGCTGACACCTGATACACCTTGGGGCATTTTAATCTTCTGGCTGTGTGCCAGCACCTCTCTGTCTAAATGCAGGACACATCTGCTCAGGGTGGGTATGTGACAGAACCTGGGCGCAGTAATCGAGTAAGATAGTGTTGCTGAAGGGCTTATAATGGAATTTCTGTTTAGGCAGAATTTCATCTGTAATTAAAGTTCTCACCTGTCCACTATCCCTTCTTTTAATTATACCTGATACCTCTTGTCCCACAGAATGCTGATATATGGAACCACTTATTGTGCCTTAATTTAAAGATTAATTAATTGTTGACATTCTGGGCTACCTCATTAGGAACACTGTAGGAAAGAAAAAAAAAATCACAACCAAGTGCAACTAGAAATCCTAAAATGTTTTAGGTGAAATTCTCCGTTGGTATTGAGCTCAGCATTATTGAGCAAAGCATTGCTGATTTCACCTATAATAATTTATTTGGAAAAATATACAAGCCAAATATATTCAGAAAGAAGGAAGCAATATGTTGCAATGTGTTTCACAGCCTTAGTAGATGCTTTGCTACCATTTTCTTGAAAGAAATTCTTCTTCCTACCTGTCTTTTCCCGCACCACTTAAAACATATGAAGAGTGGATGTTGGCATGAATGATAGAAAGACCTTGTGATGACCCTCTGCACCTGAGAGAATTTTCCTCCAAACAATATTTGGAAGATTTTTAAAACAGATGTGCAAGTCTTAAAACCCTCATCCCAATTTCCTAAGATATAGAAGGAAAACGAATTAAAATATAGATTGAAAATGTCTTTTGATATTAAAAATCATTTTCTGAGGAACATTTTAGAGCAATTTTCTGTCTTATGCATTTTATCTTGCCACTTTTCCAATTGACTATTATTTCCCTTGCTCTCATGTGGATATATCCTGAATAACATTCTGGAGGATATTAAGCTATGCAACAGTAAGAAAGAGCTCAAGGAAACTATTGCAGCTTAGTCTGCCTCTCACTCTACTTTGGATTTAAATGGCCATGGTATTTAATTTTCAGAGATCTCAGCTCGAATTTCTCTTCCAACTTATAGAAACTTTCAATGCTTTCTGTCTGGTAGCCTCTATAAAATCATGCATAACCACTACTAGTCGCCAGTGTATTTTCCAGGCACTTTTTCTTTACTTGTTAAGGTTTCTGGATTTTTTTTTCTCTTTGTCTTTCTATCAGAGGAAAGGAAATGCATTTAATGTATAGCCCACAGAAAGTCTTTTGCATTGGGATTAAATGCAGTCTGTTCCCTTTTGTGATCCTAAACCCCCTGAATACTTGATCAGATATATCAGTTATGCAATATGCAGATTTTTTGCAGTGTTAAAACCTCTGAATTCGAACAGATTTAGCTGAACTGTTCTTTTAAAAGACCCCAAATTACTAAAACTGCTTGCTGTGTATTTTTATAAGAAGGTTTTAAATTTTCCATTACTGGTTTTGCAAATGATATATCTCTAAACTCTTTTATGTAGCATGAAAGCTTTGTTATGATTTGATGTGTTTTTCACTATCAAAGGTTACCTAGGACAACATACATATTGCAAAGTCTAAATTACTTTCTTTTGAAATGATATAAAACAACAAAGGAAGAACAAATGGATATCATACAGGACAGGGCAATCATCTTTTTAGTAGCACTGCATGAGTCACATTTGAATTTATTTCAGTGGCTGTTTTTCCTGTTGCTGCTGTACATATATTTGGAGATTACTTGTGCTGTGTGTCAGCAGACCATGGATGTGAGTATGCCAAGGGAATCTAGGGAGCAATTTTCAGTGATCATATAGCCTTTGCTCAATCCCAGCAATCTGGAATGTCTATGACGTCTTTGATTCTCATGCTGGATGTTTCTGTGGGGAAAAGGGAGCACTTCAGTTCTTCTCCAGCTTCTACAGAAAGCTTCCAAGGAGTTACACTGGGGAAAGGGACAAAAGGAATATCATATGAGAAGAAAATGGACATGAACCTTTCTGATAGCAGAATTTGCAAGGTAGAACACACTACAGAAACACTGTAGTAGTAATCAGTTGGCCATGCAACCTCTGAATTACATGAATGCAAATTGCTGTGACTATGCCACTCCCTGGATATTTCTAGAAAACAAAACATTTCCAAAATGATTCTGAAATTTCTTCTACCTCTGAGACACTCAAAAGTCTGTTCTCATCCAATTGAATGATACACACTGAAATTAGTATTTTCCTACATTTAGGCTTCTACTAGTAAAACTGAGTGAGGTGACTGTATCCAGGAAGAAACTCAGGTGGCCTCAGACTTAAACCATCATTTTAAAGGTCTAGATCTTTCTTTGCGTAGGAGATTCGGTTGGGTTGGGCTGGTTGTTTCTGGTTGGGTTTTTTTTGCCTGCTGCCTGCAGTCTGGATAAGCACTGTTACTGAGGAAACACTTTGGTACACATTTGCTTCCAGAATTTTTTTGTAACTTAAAGTTCTGCACACTCTGTAGAAGTTAAAATACCAGCACTGCCTAAGGAGCAAGTCATTAAAAAATAAAGAAGTAAGGCTAAAAGGGGGATGTTCATCCCAGGAGCTTTGATTAACAACAAATGTTGCAAAAAATACCACATTCAAACATTTTGCATAAAAGTCCTGTCTCTTTACCCAAGCCTCTCCTTATCATGGCCATGGTTTCTTTCTCTTCTCACAGCCTGTTCCTTTGTCATGCACACTCTGTAGTGTAAGCTCCTTCTTAAACTGTGCTTAGGACTTTCAGTGATCCTAAATCATTTAACCTGGAAAAGGATCAGCTGTCTTCAAAACTGCTAATGATTTTGTAAACACTTCTATGCTATTTGCTTGAAAGCAGAACTACCTGACTTCAGCTTTAAAGCCATCTGCTCACAATAAATTAAAATAACGCACTTAAAGAGCTTCTTCATTAAAGCAGTGGAGAGTAAAAGTTTTTTTAAGTGACATGTTTAACTCTCCCTCTCTTTTAAAACTTCTATTTGTTGCTGATCTCTTCCAGCTCCCACTGTTTATTGTATTAAATATGGTATAGAGATAAAACCATATTCCACTTCATAGGCTTTTTCTAAGACTTCTACATGCAGCAGGAGGTAAACAGAAGAGTTGGATAAAAAGAATTACTATTGGATGTTATTTATGTATTAAAATATGTGTAAGAACAGGGGCATAAGAAGAATACACTTAAAAGAAAT
The DNA here is from genome assembly GCA_013398075.1 of Notiomystis cincta. NCBI lineage: Eukaryota > Metazoa > Chordata > Aves > Passeriformes > Notiomystidae > Notiomystis > Notiomystis cincta. The sequence goes on from VZRX01012438.1 coordinate 343,804, forward strand.
GAAAATTGAGGTTGACAAGAAAGACATTATTCTTTAAATGCTTTTGCCAATCTAAATGTTGGAGATAAACTCCCCTTTCAAAGAAAAATGATACTTAGAAACATTTTTCTTTCACAATAAAATAAAAATAACCTGTGGGAGGAGAAAAGTTATTGTGGAAAAGTGTAACTTTGTTTGTGAGACACTATCCCACTCAGACAAGGAAGAGGGAAGCTGTTGGTCAGGTACTAAGTGGGGGGAAGCATGGAGAAGCTTCACCTCAAAAATGACATAGAATCATAGAATACTTTGGGTTGGAAGACACATTTAAAGGTCATGTAGTCCAAATATTGCAGCTTGCATAGGAATGTTTCATAGCATTCAGGATTTAATGCAAAATGCTACTATCCTTTTCCCTGCCCTTACAATCTAGTTTGCCAACCTAAGACACTAGCAGTTATAAACTAGCATATTCAAAAATAAACAACAAGGAAGGGGAAATTAATTTTATGTGCTCTTACTTTTATTTTCTTTTATTTTGTTTAGTTTAGGATTGTTTATTTATTTTATTTTTATTTAATTCTAATCACTCAGATTTTCCCAGTTAACCCAATCCTCTCCATGGGTTCAAGGAGGACCTTTTGCTGCCTCTCCAAGTCACTTATTACTATTTTGATCTTTTCTAAGTCACTCAGCATCAAGATGAAAACCACTCAATGTCTTTTTAATTTTTTTTTTTAATTTTTTTTATTTGTTTGTCTTTTGCAAAACTGTGATCATATAGTCCTATACAAACAAACAGTGCCTGAAATTCTACTTTGTAGGTTTTTTTCTAAATATTATCAGCTGATCAGAGTTTAGAGCAAGAAAGTGCACAGACCCTGGGAGAAGGAGTACTGAGGTCAGTATAGTCCATACTGAAAAACCCAGAACTGTTTTTCCAACACTACTAAATAAGATTCCACAGGTAGGGGTATGCAAATTTAGAAAAGTTTAAAGCAAAAAATCCAGCTATTTATGTGTCTAACTTAGTTTGAAAACCTGATTACATATTATAGGAGAAGAGAGACTGATCTCAGCTGGCTTGACTCCTTGTCCATAATTCCACTCAGTGGAATACAGATCTTCTGAGCTCAGTAACATCTCTTAGGAAACCTTAAATCTTCCGTTCTTGCGTGTTCTGGTTAGATATTGTTACATATTATTTTGTGCAGTTATTACTCCTGCAAAATGGCTTTGGCACTGACTCCAAGGATTCCTGCTGTTCATTGGGCTGGGGAAGCCAGTAGTTGTACATCTTTGTCCTGCCCAATCCACGAGGATGTGCATCATGATACCACACTAGAACAAAAAGAGAAATCAGAATATTTTGATAAGGAAGGAAATTGAGTTTCTTAAATAAATGTTGGCTTGTGTTGTTTCCCCCTGTTGGCTGCACATAGCATGAGTTTGCTCTGTCAGAGAAAGTCTAATCTAAACATTAAAAATGGACATAACTAACTAGTGTTATTTATCTGCCTGGAACTGAGGTTATGAAGCAGCATATAGGATGAGTACAGTTATGTGGGAAATGTGGAACAATTATTATTAGAGTAAAATGAAATTAATTATAAGGAAATGTAAAAATAATTTTAATGTATTTATCCATTTTATGTATGAGTTAAAACTCAAGAATAAAGATGAGCTCTACAATTAAAATTCAGCTGCATTAACACTCAGTGTTTCTTGTTTTATGAAACTTCTAGGGAATAATTTTTTTAAAATATAAGACTTCTCTGCTCCGTCCTCTTGGTTGTTTTTTTGTTTGTTGGTTGGTTTTGTTTTGTTTTGTTTGTTTGTCTTTTGTTGTTGTTGTTTGTTTGTTTTATTCAGCAGAAATGAGATTTTTCAGTCATATATATCTCTGCCTTTTTTGGGGTCTTTCTTGAATCTCAAACTCTGTTGTGGGAAGTCTGGTCTCTGTGAGGCCAATGGGAAAAAAGTCTTCATTTTGCTTGGGGTTCAGATTTCATACTGTCTTCTACCATGATGCAGCTTTTTAATATAAACAAGTAAATGCCTTGTTAAGTAAATGAAGGACAAGTTAACCAATTATAAAGACTGTATTGCCAGCATCAAAGATTTTTTAAAATTTTATTTCAGTATTAGATTACATATGAGAATCTTATTAAAAGAACATTACATTTGTAAAGTCAATTTCTGGAAAGTTGCTCAGTGCCAGGACGAGGGCTGCATAAAGAGATTCAGTCATAAGCAATGCTATGTTTTAATGCTGCATTAACTGAGAAATGTTTATAACTCTCAGAATTCAAAGTCCAGTACAATCCTGTTTTTTGCAGGTCTATTACCCTATGCAGACAAATTTAAAATCTCAAGAATTAATTCAAGTAGATGCTATTTCAAGCCTGAATTTAAATACTTTTCTTGAGTGACGGCTTTGTCTCAGTTCTTCGACAAAAAAAATGACAATGCCATTTTTTTTGACTGTAATTTTCCTTTCTCTTGTATTTGGTTTATTGAAATTGCAGACTTTGTGGCAAGGGCTGTATTTAATTGGGTGGGTCTATTAAAGCAGTAGCCATAATTTAGGTAGTTCTATAATATAGATGAACGAATAAAGAGCAACTTGTTACAGCAACACAATTTTTCAAGATAAGAAAAATACATCTTGGACCTCAAGAACTATGTCCCAATTCATCCAGTATATGGTACATGCTTAAAGATCTTATGACTTTTTAATGACTTTCCTAGAAGTCACTAGGTACACAACAAACCTGAAGGTCTGCTTACTGCATTAATGGACAAGGGTTCCATCAACATTTTCTATTAACAGTGTTATAAAGGCTGCTTCTGTGTGAAACCTCATAAACCAGACACTTAATCAAAGCAAGCATATTAAGCAACTATTCATTATTTTAATTCAGTTGGAAATTTCTGAAAAGCTGGTAATGATAGCATACATGCCTATTTATGCTAAAATAAATCACTGGATATTTCACCGTGTTTCTCTGAGTTTACTTTTGTTAAAAATAGGATTTCAATGCTAAACTTAAAAACAAATTAAAATCCAGGACAGATTCAATGAGCAATTTAATTATCAATGTTCTGTTCAACTAATTGTCTCATGGAGAGAGTGTTCTTAGTAAGAGGAGACTGCAAACAGATGAGTACACAGATAGCAGAGTAATTGCATTCTACTGGCTTAGCACCTTGCCTAGATTTTTGGCAGTTGACTCCGGTTTTAGTCTAACAGCATCCCTTTGCAAGATCTAAGAACCAAAATCATGCCTGAAACACATCTAAAAATGCAGCAATTCTGAGAAAATTCTGAAAATTTATCTCTTTTTTAATGGACATTTTTGAAATGCTTGTAAAGGTACTTTTTCTAGAACAGTCCAGAGGCAGAATATAATGACCCAAGACCTAGACTAGAAATATGTTCTTTCAAGTTCTTTGCATAGTGTTTGAATGGGGACATGAAACACCTGAACAGGTCAGGTGGTTCTGGTCCTTTCTGGGCACATTCCTGAGGACCCAGCTCTTGGCTATTTTGAGCAAATAAACAAGCATATGAGGAGGCTGTATAAAGAGTTAAAGTATCTTTCCTGAGCTTCTGTGTCTCATAACATACAGAGTTTGACAAAACCTGTTTGAGGGCATCAGCAGAGGGGTGGGTACAAGCCATCAGTGGAACTGTTTGACCTAATTCTGCCAGCAGGTGCCAGAACCAAACAAAAGAACAAACACTTCCTTCCCCCAGCCTGTAGCTCTGCCTGGGGTTGTTGTGACCCAAGTTCAGGGCCTGGCACTTGTTGCCTTGTTGAACCTCATGCAATTAATTGCCCTTGGCCCATCAATCCAGCCTGTCCAGATCCCTCTGCAGAGCCTTCCTGCCCTCCAGCAGATCAACACTCCCACCCAGGCTGGTGTGTCCAGGACCTCACTGAGAGTGCCCTCGATCCCCTTCCCTAAATCATCAATAAAGATATTAAACAGGCCCCAGTGCTGAGCCCTGGGGACACCACTTGTGACAGACTTCCAGCTGGATCTGGCTCCACTCACCACCCCTCCCTGGGCCTGCACATCCAGTCAGGTTTTCACCCAGTGAACAATGCACCCTGTCCAACTCATGGGCAGCCTGTCTCTCCAGAAGAATGCTGTGAGAGACAGTGCCAAAGGTTTACTAAAGTCCTTGTGTACATCCACAGTCCTTCCCTAATCCACTGAGAGGGCCACCTTCCTCTTAGACTGCTCCATGGAAAGCAGAAGTGAGATATAATGGATATATTTTGCAGGGAGAACGGATGGCCTTAAGGCTAGGAAGACCTGCATGACAGAGTAGAGTCCTTCAGCATTTTTGCAACATGAGAAAGTGTTGTTTTCTTAAAAGTAGTATCTCCTGAGAAAGAGTTGTCAGTAGCCAATTTTCTGCTTGGTAAAAAGAACAGGGAATGTTTGAAATTGTCAAAATATCCCATCTGAATTATTTATAAAGATTTTTTTTCTTGTTAAATAGCAAGCTTAAACTGTCACTTTAGAAAACTCATAGGAGAAAGAAAAAATATATAAATCCAAAAGATTGTTTAAAAATAACTAGGAAAACATTTTCACTCATATGAAACAATAGAGTTCAGTTTCTTTTGTTGTAATTCCCCAGAAATATTGAATATTCTTCTTTTTTTTTTTTTTTTTTTTATCCCTAATGAGCTTGGAAAAACGTTTACCGTCATGAATTTTCACAGGATCAGAAAATTCCTTGTCCTAGAAATCTGCAGATTAGAAGACAGACAGGCTGAGGATGCTCTGTGAGAGGAGGCAGTGATATTTTTCAGTGTCAGAGTTTATTTGTAACAAGGAGGTAGGTATGATAACAGTTACATTTATTGGGCTTTCAGGCAGAGAGATAGATGTAGATAGATACAGGTAGTTATCACATTATTTTCAAACTTCTACAAAAAGGAAACATATTTTATACAGCTTACTTTAGAAATAGCACAAAGAAAATATGGTTCATACCCTGAAGAACTGGGACATTCATTTCCAGATACACTAAACAAGGAATTTTACATAAAGCAGCTCCAAGAGTTCAATCCCAAAACAGCCTTGAGTGGCTCTGCCTGCTTGTTTGCACATATTATTGGAATGGAGATATTCGTCATCTTCTTCTTTCTTAGGCTGGCAGTCACTGACAAAGCTTCACAGAAGGGTTTGTTAGGGGGGATTTGCCTCACAGGGAGGCCTGTTGGTAGGAAAACAAGGGAATGAGTAAATATAGGGCTGCATGGCCCTAATCCCTCAATCCTAAAATTGAAAAAAAAATAAAAGGACTGAAATAAGTTATTTTTCCAGGAAATGGAGAGAAGGAAGAAAGAAGGACATGGGGTACACTGCATAGGGGATAATGGAGTATATTTAGGACCCAGAAATCTATTTTTATTCTTCTGCTGCTCCCCCACACTTTACTGTAGAGGCTTTTCTTACAACAGTTTTCTTGGTCTATAAAATCCCATGCTCTTCTTATCCCCAAGAACATTATTTAATCAACTCTTTACAGCAACAAACACATACATTCCTTCAGTATAATTCAAACAGACATTTTGTAATCCAAAACACACCAGAAATAATGTTGCCCATTCCCTTGTATTCAGGAGTCATCTTTTGTGTAATTATGAAGAAAAACTGCTGGAAACAAATTGAAAAATGTAATAATCGGTTTGCTTCCCATGATTTACATGAAGGGTACCCTGACAGCACAACAGCATTACTAATTATGGTGATCCAAATCAAATTCCCTTTGAGGCTGGTCTCCAACTCACTGCACGTAACTGTAAGAGAGATATCTAAGAAAATCACCTATTGCTTGTCACTTCAGTGCAACCACAGCCAGCATCCTACCCTGGACTAGTGGTCTCTCTGACAAGCTCCCAGACTATACAAATTGCTGGTGAGCACTGCGTTAACTCAGCCTGTCATCAGCTGTCCCTTCTACCACTGTAATTCAAAAAGATGGAAAATCTGTGATCTCTTACAGGAAAACACTGGTCTGGGAAAACATCTCTCCAGGTAGATGTTACAAAGTACCAGTCTCCCTTCTAGATCTGCTGTAATTGACAGGTGCTGTGGTAAAAGAAAGGGTGTCCTGGTCGATGGCAAGTTGAACATGAGCCAGCAGTGCCCTGGCAGCCAGGAGGGCCAAGTCTGCCCTGGGAGGCATCACCAGCCAGGCAAGGGACAGGATTGTCCCACTCTGCTCTGCACTCACCTTGAGTCCTGTGAGCAGTTTGGGGTACCACAATATAAAAAAGACATTAAGCTGTTAGAGAGTGCCCAAAGGAGGGCCATGAGAATGGGGACGAGTCTGAAGGGCAGACATTATGAAGACTTGTTGAGGTCACTTGGTCTGTTCAGCCTGGAGAAGAGGTGACTGAGGGGAGACCTCATTGTGGTCTTCAACATCATCATGAGGGGAAACAGAAAGGCAGGTATTGATCTCTTCATTCTTGTGACCAGTGACAGAACTGCAGAAAATGGCATGAAGCTGGGTCAGGAGACATTTAGGTGGGATATCAAGAAAAGACTTTTCACTCAGAGGGTGGCTGAACACTGGAACAGACTTCTCAGGGGAGTGGTCACAGCACCAAACCTGACAGAGTTCAAGTGTCCATTTGGACAATGCTCTCAGGCACATGGTGTGACTCTTGAGGTGTCCTGTGCAGGCCAGAAGTTGGACTCAATGATCCTGATGGGTCCCTTCCAACACAGCATATTCTATGATTCTGTGAAAATTGAGCCTCCATACCCAGGCACACACCCAAAACATGTCAGCAAAGCTTGGGCTGGCACAGGAATGGAAATCAAACCTACATCAGATCTGTTATCAAGGCAGAGAAAGCAGACACTGAACACCACAGCTCTCAGCTCTGACATTGTCTGTCAAGAACATTTGTTCCTCAGATTTTTCACTTCAGCTCATCTTCTCTGGAGTGCTTCAGAACATCTACTCTATCCATTGTCCCTCCACATGCACAATTTAGGTGCAATTCTCAGGCTTTTATTTAGGAGTACAATTCACAGAAGGCTTTCCTTTTAAAGAATAAATGTTGTAAGGTTTGGCTCATGATGTTTGTTTCTGATCTGGAGGATTGCTAAGCCCACACAACACTGGAAACACATTTTCCAGGAGACCATCCTGGACTCAGGGCATGCTCATGCTAAAGTGGCACATAATTATCATTATTCCAGAAGGCTTCTTCCAGATTATTTCTTATCCATATATGTGTTCATATCTATGCAGTGCAAAGTAACAGGATGACTAGCATTTGAGGAAAAATACACTATTTTCAGATCAGATACCAGCTGTCAAGTTAGATAGAGACTACTGCATCAGAAATTTTACAGCCCAGTTCACAAAAATTTTATGTGTCTGTAATTCATGTTTTTGTGTGAAATACTTGTTCGAATATGCCATGCATGGTGTGCCAAATAACTACATGCATAAAGACCAGTCAAGGATTGTCTTGGGTCAAAGAATGGTCAAATACATTCCAAAAAGAAGAAATACATAAAGATAAAATGCCCCTTATTTCACTGGTGAAAAATCTGCATGTAAATTCTTAAATTGAATTTAACTGGATTTCTCTTATTTAATTAAAAAAAAAAAAAAATCCCCAAGGCACACAGACATAAACACACTTTTTCATTTAATTGAGTGTCCCAGAGAGAAGTGTAATGGAACAACCAATAGAGAAGTTAACCATTTTTAAGAATGTCAAATTTTAGGACCAGATCTTTTGTTTCTTCCATGTTGTCTCTGGAACTCTCCAGATCAAAGGCCCCAGCCGAACAAGACTGAAGCCCCAAATGAAGTCTAAACTCTGGCATATTTCAGAAAAAAAATGTTGTTTAAGGCAGTTATTCCTTGGGCAAGCTGATAAAGAAATGTCTGGCTCAAAACCAAAGATATCAACATCAGAAAAGCTCAGCCACTTTCCATTTTCTTTTTTGTGAAAAAGACATTCACATTATATATAGACGCATGCAACAGGTTCTGATTAGGAAATTATATATTACTTCTGCTGACCTCAAAGGTTAGATCAGTCTTTGAATTCAAATCACAAATAGGTTGAACTTAATAACACAAAGACATTTTGAATGCAGTGGACAAGGCATAAATTAATAATAGGGGGTTTATGCTGAATGTGATTTTTTTTACTATAACCATACCATACACTTAGAGCTACAATAAAAATGCTGTACCAAACTATTTTTTTTTCATTTGCAACTGAATAATATTAATCTCATCTGAAAAGTAATGGTTCTAACAAAACTAACTGTAGTGCAAGTAGTCAGCATTTTCTAGTCTAGCAGTTCCCAGAAGCACTTTATTTTGGAGGCAGTCTTCGTAGAATAAGATCAGAAATGCAGCGACATCTTCCAAGTTCTGATAAAGATAAGGGTAACAGATTTTGTGGGTGTTGATCACCTACCAGCTCAGCTCTAATGAAGCTAAACCTGTAAATTTGCATCCAAGCAAACTTGAACCTGGCATCAATATGCCCACATGCATTTTAATTTCAGCTCTCTAGCATGCAAGTACTGGTTTACTTGACTCGTTCTGTGTGTCTCTGCCATGGATCAGCCTTTGTCCCCCAGGACCTTGCTTTTGGCCCAATACTCTTGAATTTTCAGTCAGCTGCTCAGAAGAATTAACCTGCCATTTAACCCTCAGTTATGCAATTAAGAAACATCAGCATGTTAGAAAATATTGTATAAAAGCCTGAAGGATACATATTTGTGGAAAAAAAAGTATGTTATTTATTGTGATGTTAAGGTTGTATACCCGTGATGATATTTTTGCTTTTCTAAAGCAGCTGAACAGGACAAAGTGAGACAACTGGCAATTTATTAATTTATTCTCAATAGAGAGAGCTCACACATCTACAATCTGTAATGGATGCAGCCACATGCTCGAACCTGCTGAGCAGTAAGAATTGTAGGTCAAGTCCAGTAACACACACTGGTTTACACTGGAAGATGAGGTCTACTGACAACTATGAGAGCATGCATGTGTATAAAGTGCTTTCCTGGACAGCAGCCACCAGTGCATCCTACAGGAGTGGCATGCTCTTCCTTTCAGGAAGAGAATGACAGACAAAAGTTTCTAAATATGAATTTTAATGATAGATGGTGTCAAATCAGAGCAGCCCCACTCCTATGAACAGAGATGTCCCGATTTTTATTTTACCAGCTGAGGAACTAGCTCATTTCATCCGTCCACTTGATGCTAAAAACCTACCCGTCTCTAAGCTCAGTTAATTGGATGCAGAACACTCTATGCATTTCATTTTCTGTTTCCATTTTCCTTGTTTAAATTTTTTTTCTTCTCTTTTTGGCAAAGTGCCCTTATTATTTTGTATCCTAAAGCATTGGAGGTTAATAAAGAGAGCAAATGGAGAAGGAGATGGAAAAGGAGTTTGTTTGTACTTCACTCTCCATTGGGCCATTATGTCTAAATCCATTATGTAGTTTACCTGATGCTGCGTTCGGAGCAACTGAATGCTGTAGTTCTTTTTAATACTGGTATTTTCTTAACACAATTTAAATTAAACCCTTTATTAGTCCAGAGAAGGCTGAACACGAAACAATAGTTGCTCTGGGAGAGTAATTATTTTCTTCCATTGTCTGAGATGCTAGGGCTTTTGATTAGTTACACTATACAGTACTTAACAGCTAACCAGCCTCACCATGGTTAACAATACATAAGATTTTCCCTGTCCCAGCAGCACTCCAAGTGCTTCTGAAATGTTGGCTCTGTCTTTAATCTTGTTATTCACAAATACCTCTAATTTTCTGGAGTGTGTGTGAAAACTACTGTACTGCCAGCAGCATAGAACATCATGCGTCAGGCTCTGTTGGGAAGGGATCTCTGTAAAATGGATGCATGAAGCTGTGGGTTGTAAGCCATTAAGCTTTCTCAGTACGCTTCTAATGAGCTTATGATAGCCTCACAAAATGACTGCTTTTACTGCAGCCTAGTAAATTACAGTATGTACAAATTAAATCAGTGGGACCCAGTGCAAGCTGTTCCTCATCAGGTTCAACACTTCTTTTAAGAAGTGAAAAATTATGACATACTAGAACAGCTATATGTTTCAGTCATGTCATATGCTGAAAGTGTGTAGTGTACTCAGCTAATTTCTACAATTATCTATATAACACTTCTCACTCTGTCCCACGGAAACCAAGTACTTCCTCTCTTATGCTGTTCCTTCATGTTTCAAAATTGGTGTTGCAATGAACATGAATAATAAATTTGTCTTGGCTGTTAAAAGTTAAAAGCCAACAAAGTAGCTCTCTGAGGCCTTGATCCCTCTCCTATGGAGGCCAGTGGCAAAATCCCAACTGATTTTTTTTGAACACTTACTACCTTCTGCATTACATTAAAATCACTTTTCTATATTACCTCTTTGGCAGTCACAGGGAACCATTAAAAATGCTAATAGAAGTTATTTCTACATCTTCACATATTGCCTCGATTCTTTCTCCTGTCAGTTTTATTTTGGTGTGACCTGAGTGGATTAGCTCCTGGTGTTCAGCACTCCAAGTGACACTTCTATGAAAGAAACCTTTTGGGGCAGTGGTGTACATATTAATGGAAACACATATCTCTCTCTTTCTCCAGCTTTCTCTATGCTTCCCTTTTAGTACCATGGCGTCTGAACTATATTAATTACAGTTTGCTAAACAATCAGAACTGTTTTAAAATTACTGCTTAAGCACCTCTGGAAGTGGAACTGAGTTGGCCCTGCTGAACCAATTTACCATACCTGAAGGCAGCTTTGTGTATATTTTTAACAGAGCAGCCCACAGCATCAAGGTGTAAATTCCTCAGAAAGTATCCTAAGGTCAGTGGTGACATTAATACTCTATAAACATGATGTACATTTGTTAAGACTGTGCAGAAAGTAAGATGGTTTTTACAAGGTCTTGAGCCTGGACAATAACCACCAGACATCCTGCAGGATGTGAGGCAATGCAAATAAGCTGGTGATTCAGAAAAGTTTTCCAAGAGTTGCTCTCAGAAGCATTTCCCAGGCCTGGGGGCACGTGCTTCAGCTCTGTTCAAGTGTACACAGGAAGGAACACTGGTTGTTCCTCCCTTCAACACCATTCTCTGGTTTCAGAGGGGTCTTCCATCTGGTCACTCCTTGCCACTCCTAACTCTTCTGCAGTTTGGCTGAGTGACTGTGTATGGACAAAGCAAAGGAAAGCTTGATCAGTTGCTAATAGAAGCCTCATCCTCAGGAAGTCCTGTGTGTGGTTCTGGACTCCTACTGAAGATTATAAAAATCAGCATATATCTCTAAAGCAATTTTATAAGTATTGATAACCATTTTTAATAGCAGCATGAACTGATGAAATTGTGGAACAAGGGCAGCATTAGCAACTTTCCCACATGAAGTCCTGAAATTCAAATACTTATAAAGAGAATAATGGTTTTGGCCTTCCATGTTTTCAAGTCCTTTGCTCTCCATCGTCAAGCTTACCCCAAAAGCTCCAGAGTTAGAACTCACCTTTAAAAAGTTGACAATATGTTATCTTCCTATTCAGGTATCAAGAGAAACAAACACCACAAGTAACACATTATCCATAAACTTTTCTGAAATAAAAATCAAAATAAGTTGGAAAAAAAGAGCAACTAGACTGTGAATACTTTATTAAAGCAATGCTGACTGCAATTAAAAGGAAAGATATTGTTGCTACATTGCCATATCCCCACCACACTCAAAATTAATACATGCTGGCCAAACTGGAAACCTGTTAAGAAAACCATTTAAGAAAACCATTTAAGATTTTAAACAAAAATACAAACCAACCAGCCAACCAACCAACCATCAGTACTGTTAATAATATCTATTCATTAAATTAACTAGTGCCATGAAAATTAATGGCAAGTGATTTTATGAACATCTAGGAAAACTTGGCATGATATCAGTTTCACCTCCTATTAAAATGACAGCACTTTTCAGCAACTGCATTGCAGATGGCAGCAGTATTTGTGGCAGCTTTCTAGTATCCACAGCTTTAAGCCAGAAGGATATATTAGGTTTGTTCATTTTTCATTTACATATTGATCTGAATACAAGGAAAAATATTGGAATATTGACTACTGTGTGACTATTTTATATACTTATGAAAATATACACACACATACACTTATATGCAGCAAATAAGGGGGGGGGCTTC
>VZRX01012438.1:363331-374647 GCA_013398075.1 Notiomystis cincta
ATATATATGACAAAAGTAAACACTGATTTGTCTGCATTTTATTATCTGCACATTTTTTCCCAGGAAATGCTAGGTGAAAAAAAAAAAGCTACAAAACACAATCATAGGTAATGGTAAGGTAAGGTAATTCACATGTTGAATGCTTTAGTTTTCTTCCATGGCCAAGTTCATCAGCTGGACTATAGCTCCCATGAGCCATTTCTTAGGGTTGGGAAAGGAATAATGTAGACATCAGGACTTTTGCCTACATGTTACCCACAGTCACTTAGAATCAGGCACCTGAGAAATAAATCTGAAATCCTGGTGTCACAGAGGTAGAACTGCATGTCAGCAGGGAGTTTTAACTGTTAGAGGCTAGTTCTGCACACCTGTAATAGCAAAGAACATGGATTTTTGGAAGCTATTGACAGACCCTGTGCTGTTCTGTACTGCGCTGTTGCCAGGGCTCTGCTGGTTGCTGGGAAGGCACTGACACGTTTAGGTAACTGTAAATTCTTCTTTCAGCATTGTCAAACACAGGTTTCATCACATAAAAGAGAAAATTGACCACCAGCTAAGGATGATAGGGCAGGTAAGACAGAAAATAAGCAAGGGAGATTGGCAGATCTGTGAAATGAAAAAACTTCAACTGAATATTGTGTTAAATCATTGAAAATACACATGCATCTTCAAGAAAGAGCCACAGACCTCTCCTGAGTTGCTGAATGTCATTGTTAACTATTGTTATTATTATTCTCTATCCTGTTCTTAAAAATTTATTAAATGGTAGTTTAATCTTTATTTGTGGGTATTTAATTAAGTGAATAGATTTATTGCACACATTTTTATTAATTGACCAGTGTCAGGTACCTATAAGGAAAAGGGAGATCTAACATACAGCTCTTCAGTTTTTAAATGTCAGGAATAGAATGATACATCATTACAACACCTACCAATTTTCTTATTAACTTCTATACTCTATCTTAGCCCATAAATAAAACAGGAGTTATCCCTAAGACATAAGAGAATGAAGTTGAACAGTATAATCAAATGAGTAAGGATAAGCTAAGAATAAGGAAAGAAAAAAGAAGAAAAAGCAAACAAATTAAAATAACATGATACACTGATTTATATGACATGTTAATCATTTATTATTTATCCTAAGTGCTTTTTGAGTTCTCATCTAATTTCACTATAGCATCACAGATAGACTTTAGTCACCTTTTCCTGAATGTTAATAATTGATAAGCGATATTTAGCTTGCAAAGCTGATGCATACTCTTTGGAAAGCCATGCATTGCACTGGCTTCTCCCCTTGGGTGAAATCTTCTCCATCTGCATAAAATCATTGTATAAAGCTTTGAGGGCTTAGGGTAGCAGAAGCCTTCCAACCAATATCTACAGTCCTCACAGCTGATCCTTACATTTTGTTCCTGGCTTACCTTCTTTGTGGCTTTCAACATCCACTTAGAGAAAGAGAGTCTTTTTTTCTGGGCACATTGCTGTTTTGTCTCATCTTTTTTGCTTCCAAGGGCCTCGAAAGAACACTGCAGAGAAGAGTGTGCTGGATGTTTACAGTAATATAAATTTTACTTCAAGCATTTGTATAATGGATGGCCATAGCATTGCCTATTATTCTGGGAATCACACTCGAAATTACTGATGAGGATTATGAAGCCTCTAATGAGGAGAATTTGGCGCCAACAAAGAGCTATCCAGATTCATATCAGCTGAGAATGCACCCAGGAGGTTAGGGAAGGCAGGGTGAATATTCAGTGTAGATGTGAGCAGTGCATTTTATGCTTACATTTGTCTTTACAAAATCACAGTATTCTGACTGAACAACAAGGATGTTCAATGAACAACATTATAACTCCTGTGTTTATCATGAGGCAAATTTTCACACTTTGACAAAGTGGATTTCATTAATTTTCACCTTTCGACTCAGAGGTGGTTTTGTTTTCTTTGTTATCTCATTCTGGGTATCAAGGAGAGTATAATTACAAAAGTCTTTACAATAGTTTATTGTGGTTACCTGCTACTAAAGTTCTAGATAATTATATGGCTAGGTCTGTCCTGGCAATAATTCAATAACTATATGGACAAGAATCACCTCCAGGAATAATATTTGCACCAAAATGTTCTTTCTAGCTGAGCTATAACAATTTATGCTACAGAACTCCATTTGTGACATATGCATACTAATAAAATTTTTTGCTTGAATTCCATTTTCCATATATGACAGTAACTACTTAGCTTTATATTTTTGCTCTTACCTAAGTCTTTTAATTCAACTGACTTGCTGTCAAAAATTTATACAACTCTTTTTTATAACTCAGTGAAGAACAAACTTTTCATTATAAATATTTTTTTTCTCTCTATCTATCTGTGGATTTACCTTTAAAACTTTCCATGTAGCCCAGTTTTACTTGAGCCATACATTTACTGACATTTACTGGAGTAGAAGCAATACATAGATTAGCTGGCAACTATATTAATACTACATATTCTTTTTGCAAAGAGGAGGAATGGTTCACTAATTCTGAAGTAATTGTCTCAATTTGTGAAGCTTATTTTGATATTTTACTGACACAATTAGAACGCCTATCAATTAGTCTTTCATCACCGTCACTCCTACTAAATAGTCAGTAAATTTAGTAACCATACGCCCAAACCATTTGATTCAAAACATTCACTGTTGACTCTAAATATGAAAATAACTTAATTTCTCAACATGAACTACTATCATAATGGACCAAACCCAGCTTAATTTAGCTGTATAAGTATTCCCATTCAAATAATTTTATCAGTAATGGCTGCAAATGAACCATGAAATTTAGCTGTTTCCCAGACAAGTATAATCTAGTAGAATATCTCATGTAGTTTTAGATCTTGATATAGATTTTTCTGATCCAGTTTATTGAGCTGTTTCAGAGTGTATGTGCCAACCTGACAGAAGGATTTGGAGTTAATTCCTATTAATGCATATTAAAATTGGGACAGGAAATGTCATCCAGCTCCATGGAGACTGAGAATGGTTCCCAGAGGAGTTAAATGCTTTCCTTTTCCATACAAACTCTTAAAAAGTTATTTGAGTATTACAAAATAATTAATTTCAAAAGTTGAAAGGTAATAGTGAGAAATAATATTCTAAGCCACATAAATAGTGTAATGACTATTTCTAAACAAGCAGTTAGTAAAAATAGTTTGTTCTTAAATTTTATGGAGCTCAGTGAGGATGTAATACATGGATCATGTATTTTTGGTCTCATCAAAATGCAATATCTGCTGTTTACAAGTTTATATATGTCAGCAATTACTACACATAATAACAACCAAAATACCCATAATATGTACAATTTGTTATACAAATAGGATTAGTTCCCATAAACTGCTGAAAGGTAGAACAGGGAAGCCAAAATCAGTCACTGTCAAAATGATAATACAGCTTGAATTGATTTCTTCAAGAGATATTAACTTCAGTTGTAATATTATAAGAAGTTACTTTAGCATTATTTTTATGGTCGGCCATAGGGTGAATTTGTAAGTGTCATCAAGGAATATTAACAGATCAACTCTGCATGAGAAAAACCAGCCCTCTTCATGTCATTTATGTATTTCTGGTATTTTACACAAAACCTGTGTTAAAAAAATTTACCAGTGTTTTAAGTCATTCCTCTTCACATTAGGTAATGCCCCAGCCTCCTGGACAGCCTCCGTTCAGTTCCTGGTGTTATTAGTTGTCATTATTAACATATTTATCTTTATTAACATGTTAACATATGGACATATTAACATGTTGGCAATAACATCTTTAGTTTCATGAACATTACCTGTCTGAGCTTTCCACAAGATTCTTTCCCCTTCTCTACATAGGCCCAACAGTGCTCATTTAATAAGTATTCAATATTAATTTATTTGTTTGTTTCTCTCTTTTCACCTGTGGCCCAATGCTATGTATATACTGAATAAAGAAAATACTAAGAAATAATTATTTCTTTCCCTTGGCACCATTACTGTAGGAAATCTTCCCATATCATCAAAATATCTCTCAAAAAGGAATCCACTTATCTGCACAGAACCACAAGAGTTCAGAAGAGTTCGTTATGCAACAAGCAGCTTACAGATGGGAATTTGAGGCATGCAAGGTTAAAGTCAACAGTGTGACTTAAATTTAGACTAATTTTTAAATTAACTGTTTTTCATATTACATAACAATGCATAGAGCTGTTCATAGCTGGTCTCATCTTCTGCCAACTTCTTTCATGGGTGTGAGTGTAAAATAGATCTTCAAGCAAATATTTGCATTGTAGAAGTCAGACTTCTGGCACCCACATGCAGCTCCTGGGATTTCAAAAAGGCAGGTCAAAAGGGAGGTTCATACAGAGGGCAGATGGTTCTCAGGTTTTGGGCAGGTGGAAGAAAGAATCATAATTCTAGTGAAAGGTCTCCAAATGGCAGGGAGAGCTCAGCTCACTGAGAGAGAAGATCACCATGACAGAGTGAAGAAGAGGATGACATCAATTAAAGCCAGAAAAGGAATGGAGGGACACTGACAACAAGTGACAGCACAGATACCTCTAAAAACCAGACAAAAAGCATGAGATGAGTGAGAAACAGAACAGCAATCACAATGCTGCAGCTACTCAAGACAGAAAAGGAACAAACATGCATATGTGTGTAGGAGAGCTTTCCAGGAAAGAGGAGAGAGACTGAGGAAAAAGGTGTGACTTTGAGTGATACAGACTCACAAGAGAGAAATTTCAGACAGTTCTAGGCATTTATGTTATTTCAATTTAATTCAAGCATTTTATATTGCATCAGATGCTGTCTCGTTTATACTGTGTTTAAGAGGTTGTGCAAAGGATTAGTGTTCTGTTTACTTTGTCTTAGCCAATGCACTTCGTGAAGCATTTTCTCCTGAAAAGCAGGACAAAGAGAAAGTTTACTTCCACAGTAGCCCAGATGAGCTTGATGGTTTCTGGAAAACTCTCTGGAGTGTTGGTACTGGCAGAGAGAAAATGGGATACTCAAAAATTGTCCTGTCCAAAAAAGGAAAGCAGTCCCAGATCAGGTCTCAGGAGTTCCAGGTAAGAGACTTTCCTGAAAAGTCAAAAGGAAGGTCTATAGTGAGACAGAGTAGAGTTTTCTTGAACTGAAAAATGCTGATTTTCAATGCAATATGGAGAAAAGGTAAACACTGCAAAGACATAGTGGTTAGGAGGTTGATTTGTTTCCAAACATCTTCAATCTGTCTCAGTCAGTGCTTCTGAGGCTTCCCCTATTTAGTGAGTCATTTTGCTGTAGTTTGGTTGTTTTTGTTGTTCTTTAAATAAAACATTAGCTTTAGAAATTGCATGTCATTACTGGTTTTTGGCAAGCTCACCTCAAAAATTAGAAGAAGGGAAAGTGCTTTCACTTGGCCAAAGATGTTCGCCTGGAGCCAGTCAGAATGTGATCCTCCTCAGCATGATATGAGAAGTAGTAGGCTGGGAAACTCTGCTGAAGTGTATAGTAAAGCAGTGGCAAATCCACCTTTCAAATACAAAAGTCCCAAAACAACATAGTTCAGTTTACCCTTCAGGGCAACTGAAACCCTGGAGGTCTGATCATGACTGCAGTGGACAGTATAGTATCAGAAATCTATTTTTGGTTGAATGTCACATCCTAGTAGAGTATTCTAACAGTTTAATGCCATATAGGGAGATTGGCTAAGGAAAGGTAAAAGTGGTTTATCTTCTAATAAAGTTGATTAGGCACAATCCAGATTCCCACACATTAAGTCACTGACTAGTTTTGGTTTATCAGTATAAGAAGAAGAAACAAAGGAGAAGACAAATGGGAAAAATACAAAATTGTGATGATTCCTTTGTATCAGTAGGATGGCAAATAGGTGAACATTAAAGAGAGGATTTTGTCCATTGGGCATTTGAGGATTTTAGATGATCTACGGCAAGACACAGAAATTGAAGAAGAGTAAGGAAATACCAAGACCATGAAGGAGTCTAACAATTGTTCGTAGAGGTTGATTGTCTTATCAAATGTGCATACTCATTAGAAATTTGAAAACACCAATTGATGAGACACAGGGAAAGAGGAAATTTTCAGAATGGGCTTTGGACAAGAGAGATATTAAGCAAGGCAACAACCCTGCAGTCAAGACTGGAGGGTTGTGTTGAGCATGTAAAGTGGATCTGAAAGGTTGTCCTTTACTGCTCCACACCTGAATGGACAACTTGTCTTCAGGCCATTACATGCTGTTCTGGGAGATAGCAAATACGTCCCCAATAAATGACTCATCTTTATTTCAGTCAAAGTCTTTAGCTGACTCTCCTACCACCTGAGTAGTTGTCAATACTGGGATCTTGCAGAGAGGATTCCCACTGGAGGAGAAATCAGAAATGCAAGACCAGTATTTGCTTCATATACCTTGCTTACTTTTAGTTACATGAAACAGTCATTAAAGCAAGTACAACAGCAACATGACACAAGAAAGTATTGCTATCATTTCAGAACTAAATCCCAGGTGTCCAAAAAGCAACTTTTCTTCAAGAAGTCTCTCTATTTAGAGAACTGTCTGAGAAAATATCATTTTTTTCCAAAACTATCAGAAATTACCTTAAATCCTGCCTCCCTCCCAAACCAGCCCTCAAACATGTGAGCAAGGAAGCATTTCCTCAAAGTCCATATGCTATTCATAGCACAAATAAAAAAAAAAAAAAAAGGGTGACTATGTATATTTATGCCAACCAGTAATCCTTGCTTGAAAACTGTATTTCCAGTAGATACACAGCTCCTAAAGAAGAGACAATTTAATCACCCATCTCACACTGAATATGCAACTTTTTTCTTAAACACTGTCTTAAATTTCAGTGTTTATTTGGAAGGTATCAAAGTGATTTGGTGATCTGAAAGAGATTAATTAATATTCTGCAGAATTTCAAACATCTTGTGAAGAATTGGAAGAGCTTTTTTGGCATTTGAATTGTTTAATACCTCACTGCATGCTCTAGTCTTCTTACCAATGCACCTCTGAAAGAGTTGTATTCTTTCTGTGTTTATAGGATTTTGATAAGCAGATTTAGATACAGAGCAATTGCTTATCTTGATCACCAGAGATTCTTGCCCCATGTCAGTATTAACTGATTTGACTAATATAGTCTTTATCTTGGAATCTCAACACTATTGTCAGGTCTCAGATTTGGTCCTTTAGACTATGTGATGAGGCTTTTTTATTATGCTCAAAAAGGTAATTGAACAAGATCTGAACAAAAAACATAATATTGTCCAATTCTATACTTTCAATTTCAGCAAGAGTACAATGGCTTCTGTTTTCTAATTTTCCTGCTTTGTTCAATATTAAAAATCAACACTCTGTTTCAGTTCATAGATCTCTTTGTTTCGTCTTCCCTTTCTTCAGTGTTGCTTATTTCTTTGTCTGTTGCATGCACACGTTTGGTTAATTTATCCAATTTAACATCCATTGCATCTCCCTTTAGTTTAAGCCTCTCCCATGCTGTGAAGAATGACTGTCCAGGTCCATTTTATTTCTCTAAATATTGCTGTAATATTTGTAGGAGCTTCTTTTTCCCCAAAGGGCACTTAGACAGATGCTGTGTTTTCTATAATGTCGGTGAATTCTTTTGAGCAGCCTAGGTTTCTGTGGACTACATGACACTCCTGAATTGCAGCTGTTCTTAAGGATCTGTTCCTCTGCAGTGATCTTTTGCTCATCTCTCTCTGATGCTGGCAAAAAGTTAAGACACAGAAAGAAAGGACTAAAAAGTTGATTATTTGACTAGTTTGCATTTGGCTTAAAGCAATGGGAGACAAGCTTTTAAAGTATTTTGGCACCTACCTCCAACGCAATTTGCAGCCAAGCCTACAGGAGTAGACTGTTGGGTTTGGTGGGCACCTAGCCCTTGAGAAGGCATTATAAACAGGACTAATTTTTCAGAAGCAAAGTAAATCAGTCATTTCTTGTCAAGTTTTGTTGAGCAGAAAGCAGTGTTCTGCTTGATCCTCTTGCCAGGCCACCAGGCACTGTATGCCATATGTACAGCTGACTAGATGAGGGTGCAGGGGACTGGTTCCTAAATTCCTTAAGAAAAGCAGGCTAGGACAGTGAGAAAGTTCAGGTCAAATTTCATAGTAATGCATGTCTGGATTGGAATTTGCCATTTTAGTAGCCTTCCATTAAAGCATGCTTAATGTGTCCCTATACTAAATATTGACACTGACAGAACAGATAGCAATAATTTCTTTCTGTTTCATTATAAGTTGATAAAACCCAAAACATAAAGAATTGAGGATTTTCATAATCAGAATTTTTTTTTCCATCAGCATCTTAAATTAAAAGTACTTTAAAAGTATTTATCCCAGGCAATAGTAGTCATATCTTTCCGTCATATTAACTTTGAGAATTTTCTGGTCCACTTCCCAGTGGTCACTTCCTACTTCAAATATGATACCTTTGCTATAACTGCAGAAGAAAAACAGAAGATGATTCAATATTCAGAGCTGAGGATATTAATGGTCAAGGCT
Organism: Notiomystis cincta; assembly: GCA_013398075.1. Classification (NCBI taxonomy): domain Eukaryota; kingdom Metazoa; phylum Chordata; class Aves; order Passeriformes; family Notiomystidae; genus Notiomystis; species Notiomystis cincta. Next base: position 371,855 of record VZRX01012438.1, read on the forward strand.
GAATCTTCAAAAGAGTGGAAAATTTGAAATAGCGATACATACCCACAATTTGTTTTTGTTAATGATGATGTGGGATTTTAGGGAATTTATCTGTCATCTTTCAAGTACCAGATTCTCTTCAGGAAACCTATATAATTTACTTTCTGTACTTGTCCTTCTTAAAATATTCTATTACTTATTTCTTGTACTTGTTGCTTGACCGTGAACTGCGACTTCAGCAAAATACGTAGATTATAACGAGGATTAAAAAACAAATGGCACGCTGTGACAGCCATACACATTTCAGGATGCCCATTCTAAGACTTCTGAAAGAGGTTTTGAATAGACTACATATTTGTCCTGTGAAATGGGGTCCATTTTTATGGTCTTTCAAAAGCTGAGACACAGAAAATCATTGGACAGTGTTGTAACTTGTGGTCATATGTACAAATTTATGTGTTTGTAAAAATAGGTTATTGTAAAAGTTTTCATTTTCTCTGACTTTCCTGAATAATTTTCTGGAACATCTTCTCTTATCATATGTAGTATTATGGTTTTATCAAGTAATTAAACATATGGTGATATATTTAGTTATACAAAATATTGTTTGTCAAATTACATGTCCACTGGGTTTCAATGACTGTTTACTGTATGTCTGGGTATCTAATAAAGTAGCTGATGAATTTCATTGGAGACGTTCTAGAAACAATTTGGTTTTTCTAAAACCTGATCACTTTTAACACTTTTAAATTAAATCCCTATTTCAGTGGCTATATTTAAAGTGTGACTTGAATTCCCTGTAGTTCACCTCAGAGGTTTTTATTTTTACTCCTGGCTAATAAACTAAGAGGCATACCACTCATACCAGTAAAACCCCAAGCAAGCTGCCCTGTATCATACTTCACACTTCATCAAGATTCTTCCCTGTGTAGTAATACTATTCATAGGGTTTTATATTTGTTTGCTTTGTTTCTATGGTTATTTTTCCACTTACATTAGGAAGTGTGATTGGTTTTTCTCAGCTTCCAATCTGCACTAGAACATTTTGAGTTGTCCAGAAAATCACTTAAAGCTCTTAGTGGTCAAATACAGCTGAGTGAACAGACACGTGATTTATTTACATCTGCCTGAATGAGGTGAAAATAGTCTTTCAGACTCAGAGAGAAATATACAGAAATGTTTCACCTCCTAAATTTTTTTAATGGTTTTGTTATTTCCTTTTTTTAAAATGGTTTTGTTATTTCCTTTATAAATGGCATACATCTAGCATTGTAGGAACCACGCCTGTCCTTAAAAATATATTATCTTGCATCATTTTCTAGAAAATACCTACATAGAAAATCTCAAATTGAAGAAGCCACTTATTCTTTCTCACCCATCCCATGTTCCAGTTCGAGCTATTAATGTGTTATGCCTACAAAGCCAGAGGAGTCTCACAGCACTGTAGGACTCTGACAATTGAGCAGCAAATTGAGTTCCAAAGGCATGAACTCAGCACGATGGTTGAGAAAATGCCATTGCAGCTGTGACCCTTTCATAGCTTCATTGAAGGACTGGAAACTTTAACTACTCCAATCACCACAGCATGATCTCTGTCACACTAGGATTATGACTCAAGTAACAAGGATGCATAAAGGATGTGAAGGACAAACAACTGGATCACACCGCTTAGAATTTAATGAGGAATTAATGTGCCTCAGAAGCAAAATGGGATTTTCCTCTTCTGTACCACTAAATAAGGCAAATATCCATAACTAAAGCATGGTGAAGGCTGTTCAGTCACAGTGAAGTGGACACTGTTTCAGCCACAGGTTTCTGAAGCATTTAATCATTAGCATATTTCTTCACACCCCTTGGAGTGTGCCAACTCCTACTTCCCAAAGTGGTACAATGTCTCAGATCTGCAAATGACTGCAAATGGCTGTGCAGTCTTCGTATTAGGCTGCCCTCTTTAACAAGGAAGAGAAATGTGCACGAGGAAGCATATGGTGCCACACCACATGGCTGTGGAGCAAGGGAGCAGATGTTACCTACACTAGTGAGCAACAGCTTTGAAGTCATGCATAACAAAGTGTTCTCTTGGTTTTACCAAGAGTCACTTCTTTTCACAGTGGGTTATTTTGTCCATTCCTAAATTGATAAGGAATCAAATAGTTATTAAAGCATTATTTAAAATTTTCCTGCCAAGTAGAGATGAAATATACTTTGAGACTGCCACCATATGGACAATCAGAAAGATACAAAGATATTAAGCTCCTCTGGAAGCAAAAAGGATGCAGATAGACAAGCTTTTTCAAATAATATCCTCTGATTTCACTACCTACCAGCTTATCAAGCCCTTCTTGGACATGTGTAGAATATCACAGAACTGTAGAATCATAGAATGGTTTAGATTGGAAGGGACCTTAAAACTCACCTCCTTCCAAAGCCCTGTCATGAGCAGGAAGACCTTCCACTAAACCAGGTTGCTCAAAGACTCGTTCAACCTGGCCTTGTATGCTTCCAGGGATGGGGCATCCACAGCTTCTCTGGGCAACCTGTTCCAGTGACTCACCCTCTGGGTAAAGAATTTATTCCTAGCATCTAATCTAAATCTCTCCTCTCATAGCTTAAAGCCATCCCTCCCCGCCCCCCTCTCCCCCCCTTGTCCTATCACTATCTACCTTTGTAAAAAGGCTCTCTCCTTTTTTTTTTATAAGCTCCCATAAGTCACTGGAAGGCCCCAATGAGAGTCTGAACAAGCCAGCTCTCTCTGTCTTTCCGCACAGGTTAGGTTCTCCATCCCTCTGAACATCTTCATGGCCCTCCTCTGGA
>VZRX01012440.1:0-10592 GCA_013398075.1 Notiomystis cincta
GTTTGGCTGAACAGGGAACTTCTCTGGGAAATAAGACAAAAAAGGGGTGTATGCCCAGTGGGAGCAAGGTCAAGTGACATGGGAAGATGACAGAGATGTTCCTTGCCAATGTAGGGAGAAAATTCATGTGGCCAAGGTTCAGCTGGAGTAGAAGCTGTCCAGAACTTTGAGGGACAGTAAATCAAGGTCACAGATGATACAAAACTGGGAGGAGCTGTTGACTCCCTCAAAAGCAGGGAGGTGCAGCAGAGACCTCGACAGATTAGAGGGCTGGGCAATCACAAACCATATGAAGCTCAACAAGGAAAAGTGCTGGATTCTGCATCTGGGACATGGAAACCCAGGATATACAGATTGTACATTCTGTGATTCTGTGATTCTGTGATATATTAATCAAATACAGGGATAAAGCTTTAAAATATGAAGACTTACCATCATAGTTGAGTTGAATTTAATGCTAGGTGGAAAGTTATTTAAATGTAATACGCTTCTTAAGAAGCAATTATTCACAGAAATGGTGATTAGATATTGGAATGGGCCATCCAGAGAAGTGGTAGAGTCGCCATCCCTAGAGGTAATTAAGGAAAAACTGGATGTGTTCCTAGTCTAGTTGACATGATGTTGTTTGATCAGAGGTTGGATGGGATAAGCTCAGAGGTCTTTTCCAACCTAGTTGATGCTGTGATTCTTTTTTTTTTTCTTTTAAAAAAAAGTTTTCCTCATGATTCATTAGTATTTGTTCTGATTTTCCTGTTCTTTTCATTGTCCTCTTTTTAATCAGATGTCCAGTGTGATTGATTCGCAGTATGGTGCTTAGTTGGCAGAGAAAAGAAATTACAAAGAAGAACCGTTATTTAGAAGTACATTTTGTATGAATGATGCAAGCTAATGTCATCTTTCTAGCTTTCCTATTACTCATTTGCTAGCTAATTATCCATATGTCACAGTATTTCAAAAAACATGTTCAAAACATTTTTGCTTTATTCTGTCTATTCTGGTGTTCCCCAGGAGATGTGGACTATTTTAAGATATGAAAATGAGAATGCTAAAAAAAAAGCTATTGAAAGGTCATGAAAAATAAATTCTATAATTATTTGTATTTGTGAGGACACCTGACAATACAGGTTGCGCTGACTCACAGCTTTAGCATGTTATGTGTCAGCATACATTTATTTGGGTCATAGAAATAATGCTGCCTTAAAAGCATATTTAGGAAAGGGAAAAGAATGCCACAAAAAATGTGAGAAGCCACAGTGTGAACACTATTGCAAGAGAAGAAGGAGGGAGGTACTCTGATACAGAAGTAGGTACTCCCTTACAACTCATGGTAGACACCAAAGCAGAGCAGATATTTTCCTGTATCCTGTGAAAGATTTTGCACTGGAAACAGTTTTTCCCTTTAGAACACTGGAAGGAACACTGTACATCCACTGTTTATTTAAGTTCTTCCTGAGGGAGGGGCTAGTGGAGGCTGGAGAAAAAAAGAAGTCTCTTACAGGACAGAGCAAAAAAGGACAATCCTGTTGCTCTTACTGGGGGCAACAGTGATCAGTGCAGACCTTGATTGCCAGGTTGTGGTAAGGATAATGGTGGAGTTCACATCAATAATGAACCTAGTATTAGTAACAGTTTGTTTACCCACTCCTAAGCCAGCTGATGATGCCAATTTTTGTACACAGTGTCAGCGTGACTCAAAAATATACTACATAATTTTGCAGACAGTACTGAACTGGGAGGAGCTGTTGACTTGCTTGAAGGCAGAGAGGACCTGCAAAAAGACCTCAACAAATTATAGGGCTGGGCAATCGAGTGTGAAGTTCAACAAGGGAAAGTGCCAGCTTCTGCTCCTGGGAGGGCAGTGCTTGGAAATGTGTGCAAACGGGGGGATGAGAGGCTGGAGAGCAGTGCCTGCCATGGAAAGGGACCTGGGGGCAATGATCTCAGGCACAAGATGTTGTTCTTGGGGCTGCCCTGTGAAGGGCTGGGAGTTGGACTTTGACCATCCTAGTGGGTCCCTTCCAAGTCAGGGTATTCTGTGATGTTATGCAATTAGCCCTTGGGTTATCATGGATAGAATATAATAACAAGGGGCAAATTTTTTTAAAAAGCCATGAAAGATGTAGACTACATACATTGTTTATAATTGGCCACTGGGCAAAATAAATGCCAGCTCAGTATGGGATGCCAAATTTAAGTACATTCTCCAGACAGTTCACAGGGCCACAGGATGACACTACACCCTGCTCTGAAGTCTCTTGGGAAGCCACTGAGCACAAGCACTCTGTGGAAGTGAGGATGCTTACACTCCAGTATACTCCAAGCCACTAAGTGCCTCTGGTGTATCAAACCTTCTGACAAAGATACTCATGACTGCTCCAATGCATGAAATAGCAATTCACTTAATTGTCCACTAAACTGCACATCTAGTTGGCGCAGGGTTAAGGGCAAGGCATGCCCTATGGGGAAAACTCCACCCTGGAACTGCCAGAGATTGGGTGGAAAGATGTAGCTAAGATGCCCCTGCTGTGCATGTATCCACCAGCTCAAGAAGTGCTTTGTGCAAAACTGCTTATGTAAAACAGTTATTTACAATACCCTCTCTTAAATTGCCGTTAGAAAGTTCATTGTTGACCTTTCACTACTACCCAAATACTTTTTGAGTGCCTGTTTTTCTACTGGATGTCTTTGAGTGATTCTTTAGCCCTTTTGGGTGAAGTGCACTCACCTTCTGGGTACCCTTGAGGGAGAGGCCTCCCACGAGACTGTGAGTTTATGTATGCTTTGGATCATTATCTTGTTCATGTGGTAACTACATCTCTGGCTGCTACACCAAACCTGTAACCTGTAAAATGTCAAAGGAGTCTCATTGTGGTTAGCCTCCCTGTTTATTAGTTTTTTCCCTTGGTTTTGGTTGATAACTAAATTTTGTCTGAGTTCATTATCTGTGTGAAGTTGTTTTTGGGCACTTCTGTGAAATGTTAATGCTAAGATAAAAAAAAGCTTGTTACGAGAGACTTTTCACCCTAAATAATCTCCTTTTGTTTTTTCAGACACAAAAGTTACATGCACATTCAAGCTTTTGAAATTCTACAAAACCTTTTTGTTTTGCTTTTCATTATAATTTAGTTTCCATCTGAACACTTTGCTTGTTTTTACTTTATTAAATGAGACAAAGAGACTATAAAGATCCTCTGTCAATAACCAGTCCTGTTAAAAAGTATCTGCAACCTTCAAAGGCTAAGAAGGTTGTGGAACTTGGCTCATGGGAGACCAAGTTAATAAGCAGAAATGCAAGCTTGCCAGGCTGTGGCATCCAAAACCTTTAATACTTTTTGCATGCTTCTTTTCTTCTACCCTTCTTTTTACCCAAATAAAAAAGCAGCTGTTCAATTAGATTAGTCTGTCTTTCTTTTTCTCTTCATCTGTCCTCATGCAGAACTTCTAGAATACAATATAGAGAGAAGATTATAATATTCTACATAGAGCACTTAAAATATGCTTATATTTTAAATCAAGGTAGAGAATTTCACTAGAAGAATACTGTCACATTTTAAATACTATATTCTATTACAGAATAAAACCTCCACAACCCTTCTATATACAGACAAATATTTAACTTTTTAGTCAAAACATAACAATTATCATTGCTTAGCTACAAAAGATAATATTTTATAAACAATTACAGAAAACCTCCATTAATGATACCTTTGTTAGTGTTAAACAAAAGATGTGACAAAGACCAACCACTCATCTCTGGTGTTATCTGTTCCTGCCCATGTCTCTGGGGCTCCCTGGCTGACTGCAATGGGGTCATGGGTGTTGTACTGGGGCTCAGTGCCTCAGAGCCCCTTTGGTCCATGGCTCCTCTCAGTACCTGTTTCTTCACACACGTTTTCTGCCCACCAGCCACCTTTCTTTTCCTTTTCCCCAGGCAGCAGCAGCCCAATCATTACAAACATATCTTACCACAATTTTAGATACCGAGAATAGTTTGGGGGGTGAAACTTTGTATTTTGTTTTTTGTAATTTTTAATTCAAATCCATTTTTTAGGTCCTTGTGCCGATTTGGACACAAATCCAGGGGGAAACACCCCAAGACAGTCCTGCTTGTAAAGATTTAATCTGCTAGTTACTTCAAAGGGAGTGTATTTCCACAAGTCCTGTGATACTTCCACTGTGGTCATTGAAGCTGCTGTTAGATTACCAAGGTAGTTCCTTATTTTTGTGCATTTTCACCACTTTTCTTAATACTCTAATCACATTTCAGATTGTTATGAAGTATTTATAATTTGGAAGAGGGGAGCAGATTGGTTGTGCTTGTTCTGTTTTGTTATGGTTTTTTGTTTTGTGGGGCTTTTTTGTATTATTTGGTTGGTTGATTGGTATGGAATAGTTTGGGATTTTTGTGGACTACATAATCTCCAGAGGTTTCTTCCAATGTAGATTATTAGTTTTGCTCCCTGACTCATAAAAGTCCTTTACATACTTAGTCTTTCTGCATTCATATGCCTGATAAATCTCTGAAACTTCTAATTCCATTCTTATTTATTTCTAGTTCTTTTTGTCACATTTCTGAGCTAGAGGCTGATAGGTATGATCCTAATGGGAAGGCTATTCAAGAAAAAGTTGGGGTTTTTTTTATGACATTACAACCCAGCAAAAAGACTTTGCTAATACATATCTTTTCATTCTTTCCTTTCCTTTCCACAATTTTTGTGATTCCTTCTTCCTGTTAGGGAGTGAAACAAGATGGCAAGTAATTTTCATTTTAGAGGCTTGAAGGAGAAATCTAGTGCCATCTGCCAATTTTTCACCCTTGAAGGCTTCAGATGCTAAATGTGCAGCTTTGAGTTAAACAATAGTTAAAAAGGACAACAGCATGCTGTTGTTTCTCTGTCACACCAGTGGATTACTAAGCAGGATTTTGGGGATAAGTATGTCTCTGCTGGGAAAGTCAAGGGAATTGATAGGTCCAAGCTAATAATTGCATGCCCTGGTACTAAATAATCTGTTGCTTATCTATGTGAAAAAGAAGCAGAGAAGATAATTATTTAGGAAGGCTAAGAAAAATGAAGGAATCTCTTTTAAATGTGTTAGAACTGAAATAGAAAGATTAATCTGCAAGTATATATTTGCAATGTAGTTTCTTGTGATACCAAAGATACAACTGGTGACTTTCAAAATTCTAAATTCTACCTTATATCCTCTTAGAAACATTTGTGATTACCATTTGTAGAAAAAAAAAAAAAAAGCATAATGTCTTCAACCTGTGAATTTTCTAATTTTCTTTTCATTACAAGATTCCTTATGAATATTTTCAGTTGTAAAGTGTTCATTCCAATTATTTATTTACTAAAATATTCTAATAAAAATGGTAAATTTTCATAATATAGAAAATCCTAAATACATACCATATATCTTTATATTACAGTGTCACAAATACATCTAATAAAATATTTTGAAAACTGTAATTTTTAATTGTATATTAATCAAACTGTGAAGGAAATTCACTCAGTTTCTGCTTAGTTATGATAGTGCTCTTCTTACTAATTATAATAGGCTAAAAGGCTTTCTTTGTGATTTTATTGTGTTGGAAAGGAAGGGTTAAGGAAAATTTACTGCCTTCTGTACACAGAGAGAGGAAGTAATTTTATGCCATGATTACCCTGGCAGGAGACAAATAAGAAAAAGAAAAGCATAAAGTGGATGCTTTCCAATTTCACCATTCTCAAAATCTGTCTAGTTGATTTAAATGTGGTGGGATTTTAGATTTTTGCTCTTCAGGTTTTCAAACCTTTTCCTCATTCGACCTTGCTAAATATAGGGATGTAATCTCTTTGGCTGTTCCTTAGCAGCAGTTTTCTGTATGTACCTATTCTAATGTCAAAATGTTTTTCATTTTACAAACATCCAGTGACAAATGGCTTAGTTTATGCTCCCTGCCAGCATTTAAGCAGGTAACTTGCAAACCGTCAGCTCAGCAGATGGTAAGGCACGTAAACATATCTGTTAATCTATGGAAAATGCAATCAGAATAGATGGTAACAGGATGACTTCTAAGACAAATGTGAAGTACTGATTTCTGCATACAGATATTATTCTGCTCTAATTTCATTTGCTTTTAACTTAATTCTCATGTGAAGTAGACTTTAAAATCTCTATTACCTGAAGAGTTAATTCATGGTAAGAATTAGCCTGTATAGACATTGGTAATTTCAGTCAGAATTAAGCAAAGCTTTGCAAAAGGCAAACCCTTTTGTATAGAGAAAATTTAAACTTTAGGTGAGTATTTTTCTGGAGAGCCATAACATTTTATTTGAAAATAAAAACTGTCAATATTTGCTTGCTTTTGGACCTTATTTTCTCTACTTGCAGTTTAGAAATTAAAAATAATAATCCTCCATCATCATCATCATCCTCCATTTTAACTCATGTGGAGTATAATGTACCTTACACCTGCTCTCTTCTTCAGTAACAGAGGTTGAAATATATTTGGGTTTTCCACAGAGAAAAGAATCAAACACTTCTTACTTTAAATTTCTCTAAACAGCTTGTGTTGAATAATAAGGTCTGAAATGGATCACCTCTTAACTGATAGAAAACAATGATTATATACTTCTCTATGAAATTTTCATACAAATTCTGTTTGAATTGTGCCTGCCATCATCCATTCAAACCTATGAAATACAACAGATGTAAAATTCAGATGTATCTGAGAAGCAAATGGAGGGAATGTATGATTCTCTTGTCCTTTGCAAATGCCTATCAGTGTCAATTGTAAAAAAATTAATGTAGATACAATAATAAAAAAGTTATATGTGTTCATCAGGTCTTTTGTATATTATTTCATCAAAATTAACTCCTGTTTTTAAGCAATAGCTGATGTTTCCCATGAACATTATCGTTAGTCTGCACACTGCTTCATTTCCCTTTTTGCAAGACTTTAAACATTTCTAAATGCCTCATTATGAATCAGCAAAAGGTCAATTGCAAATGAAACTCTTTGAAAATAATGAGAGAGACATGACTGAACTGTGTTTTATCTACACTCCTTCAAGACAGGTAAGCACATTGAAAAACATGGGAACATTTTTGTAACACTGAGTTTCTTGCAAATATGACATTTTAGCTGAATAAAGAAAATCTCACTGTAGAATAGCTGCACTTTCTCTTGGGAATTTGTTAATAGTACAGTTTCTGTTTTCTTTAGTTCCTATAAAGGATTATACAATTTACTTCATGGTAATACACTGTGCAATATGATAAAGTGAGAGTCACAGATTACCAAAATAAGCCATTATTAATAATGGCTTATAATAAATTGAAGTAACTGTGTAACAAGTCTTTTATGCAGAGTTTGATTGCCCAAACATAAGGTTTTAAAATAGTTTATTTTCCTCACAAATTTCTGAAAGTCAGGGCTGATATGGGTTGGGGTTTTGTTTGTTTGTTTGTTTGTTTGTTTGTTTGTTTGTTTGTTTGTTTGTTTTAAGATTTCTCTAGTCAAGTAAGGAAAAACAAATAAAATCTTATTTTTAGACAAATTTACCCTAATATATGTACAAAAGGAAAAATAATTAGGAACATGAAAACTAAAGTACAGAAAAATACTCGATTTGATTTATTACATTACTAGGGATTTTATTTTAATGAGAAAAGTAACACTACTGAAATGAAAATCTTAGAATATGCATTTCTCAAGTGAGTAAGGAAGAATTTCATGTTTGAAACTTGTATTAATGGACAAAAAATATTTGAGCAATATGACACAGGAAGAACATTGGATTTATGATACTAGATTATTTGATTTCCAGTGAAATTTTCTCACAGTATTTCATAGCTGTGAAATTTATTACAAGTAATAACATCTTCCCATCTATATTCCCTCTGGCCACCTGACCCTTCCTGCACTCCCATTTCCACAAAAAAAGGGAAAATTATGATTTTATTTTTGAGAAAAAGATTAAGGATTAAGTGCTCTGCTTTCAAGGGTAATATTTGCACTGTTTAATTTATTGTGCTAGAAGAGTCAGGTACATTTTAAGTTGTATTAAAACTGAAAAGATCATTTTGCTTTCCTATATTTCTTTACTTTACCCTGAACTGTTAGGCTGTGGGGTTTTTAAATTAATTGGAGGTCTCTAGTGACTGAAATTTATTGTTAACTGAGGGCCTGTAAGAATGAATTTAATTGCCACAGGACACTTCCCAAGGGATAATTATGCTCATCCCCTAAACAGTCATTATATTTTATGTTAGTTTCCAGTCTCACTGCAGTGTCATCAGAGGTCACGAATTGAAATGGTGTGAGTAGAATCTAAGTAACACTTGTGGTTGTTTATGCATAAAAACTGTTTGTCAGATTTTTATTTTACTATAGATTCATTCTTAGGTCTGCATTTGTATTCTGTGTGGTCCACATGACCTTCCCTTGTAGTTCCTGCCAGATGGAAAGTCCCATATTTTAGAACTGTTGTAAGATAAAGTGATAGGAAGGAATGTTGAGAGTGTATATCCATATTCTGAAGAAGAACAGCTGTTGGTAAATGACATCTTTCCCTCTTTAAAATGCTTGTTTAGTAGAGACACATGGATACTTTCAAATCCTTTGGAGACTCTAAAAAGAGCTTGTGCATGGTTCATATGCCAGACTCGTTGTTCATGTTTGATGCCAAAGCATGATCAGAAGAAACCACACCTTGTACATGGTTAATCTGTAAAAATATTATCCCTAGCCTCTGTGACTAGTGCTTCCCCCTACAGAGTGTCTCTCACATTCTGGCATCCTTCTCTGTAGTTCATTAGGCACTGGAAGCTCTTGAACTAAAGGATGGCAGAGATGGAAAGGCAAGGCTTGCAGTTTGTAGCTTAGATGGAGAATGGTCCTGGGAACAGTATCTCTGTCAGATCCTAATTATGTGCAAGCAAATATCTCCAGGGGTCTGGAGACATCAGTCAGTCTTTACTGCCCATTTCCCTGTTGAGAAGTTCGACCAAAAGTTCTCTCATTTTATAGAAAGGTGCTACTAGAAATGCCCCTTTTTATTGCTTTTACTCAAGGCAAAAGAAACATCTGCTTGTAATATCTTTGTCCCTGAGACTATAGTGACAAAGCACATTATAATCAGAAGAATAGACATCAACATCACAAAAGAAAAAGTATCTAAGAGATGAAATACAATGTCTTAGATGTTACACATGACCATGTATGGCCCTGGTGTGATTGCTGAAGAAATAGGTACAAAAGCTTCATGGTAGAGTAGAAGTCCATGAAATGCTTTTGTTAGATTTTTTTTTTAGCTCAGTCCACATCTGAATGCAGAGCAGTACTGCAGGAGTGAAGTCAGAGGAACAGTTTGTCCTTCGAGTTGCCTCAATTTCTCCATGTGTACATTTGTGAAATGATAGTATGTGAAATGAGGTATACTTCCAGTGTGCAAGACAAAAAGCATGATTCTTACTGGTTTTGTAGCACATTAACATCACTAAAGAGGCTGTGCTACTTTTCGAAGACATCAATATGCAACAGTAAAATATTTAAACAAAAGTATGTTTAAAAGTGAAACCACTTTTGCTAAGTTAGAAGAAACAATATGACATTTCAAAGTGGCAATAGTATATCATGCCACCTCAGCTTGTATTACTAAACTTTGAAACACTTGGACATTTTAAAACATCAGGTCTGGATGTAGCAGCACAAAGAGTCCTGATTCCACAGAGTTAGACCGTGAGCCTCTTGGCTCAGCAGCTTTGCTGTTACAGGTATAAAATGAGAGAGAGGCAAAATGCAAGTTGTGTAAATAGAAAAGAGGTGAATGTTTTCTCCATTATTCATGAATTCTTGCTATGACAGCTTCATCTTTGTAGGAGCCTTTTGAGTCTCTAACTAAAGTATAGTTAATTTTCTTCAAATTAATTTTGAAGAAAATTTCCCAGAGTTCTCACTATCTATAATATAGACAGTAACTTAGAAATAATGTTACACAAGAAGTAAAAATGAAAATTTTTAAAACTCAGTACTTTAAATTAAAGGGGTTTTTTTAACAAGACATAGAATGTTGACAGTTAATGGAAATGAGTTAACGTGCTAAGCTTACATTAAAATATTAGATCAAAAATTTGGATATTAATTTTACTTTGTGAAGTTGCAGAACAAGAGGAAAGAACTAACCGTACTTGTATACTGTATGAGTGTTCCTAATAAAATTCTTTATCTCAAATTTTAATAATATTTAATATGCTATATTTAAGCAGGTAACCTGCAAACCATCAGCTCAGCAGATGGTAAGGCACGTAAACATATCTGTTAATCTATGGAAAATGTAATCAGAATAGATGGTAACAGGATGACTTCTAAGACAAATGTGAAGTACTGATTTCTCCATACAAATATTAGTCTGCTCTAATTTCATTTGCTTTTAACTTAATTCTCTGTGAAAATTTATTCTCATGTGAATATTGCACGATGACAATACAATTTTGGTTAAGAGATTTTCATACTTCCTCATCTCTCCAAAAATTAAAAGAAAATAACATTTAGAGAAATTGTTAATCTCCTTTTTTTACTTCTTTTTTTTTTTTTTTTTTATTTT
>VZRX01012440.1:11301-23730 GCA_013398075.1 Notiomystis cincta
TAATTAGGAACATGAAAACTAAAGTACAGAAAAATACTCGATTTGATTTATTACATTACTAGGGATTTTATTTTAATGAGAAAAGTAACACTACTGAAATGAAAATCTTAGAATATGCATTTCTCAAGTGAGTAAGGAAGAATTTCATGTTTGAAACTTGTATTAATGGACAAAAAATATTTGAGCAATATGACACAGGAAGAACATTGGATTTATGATACTAGATTATTTGATTTCCAGTGAAATTTTCTCACAGTATTTCATAGCTGTAAAATTTATTACAAGTAATAACATCTTCCCATCTATATTCCCTCTGGCCACCTGACCCTTCCTGCACTCCCATTTCCACAAAAAAAGGGAAAATTATGATTTTATTTTTGAGAAAAAGATTAAGGATTAAGTGCTCTGCTTTCAAGGGTAATATTTGCACTGTTTAATTTATTGTGCTAGAAGAGTCAGGTACATTTTAAGTTGTATTAAAACTGAAAAGATCATTTTGCTTTCCTATATTTCTTTACTTTACCCTGAACTGTTAGGCTGTGGGGTTTTTAAATTAATTGGAGGTCTCTAGTGACTGAAATTTATTGTTAACTGAGGGCCTGTAAGAATGAATTTAATTGCCACAGGACACTTCCCAAGGGATAATTATGCTCATCCCCTAAACAGTCATTATATTTTATGTTAGTTTCCAGTCTCACTGCAGTGTCATCAGAGGTCACGAATTGAAATGGTGTGAGTAGAATCTAAGTAACACTTGTGGTTGTTTATGCATAAAAACTGTTTGTCAGATTTTTATTTTACTATAGATTCATTCTTAGGTCTGCATTTGTATTCTGTGTGGTCCACATGACCTTCCCTTGTAGTTCCTGCCAGATGGAAAGTCCCATATTTTAGAACTGTTGTAAGATAAAGTGATAGGAAGGAATGTTGAGAGTGTATATCCATATTCTGAAGAAGAACAGCTGTTGGTAAATGACATCTTTCCCTCTTTAAAATGCTTGTTTAGTAGAGACACATGGATACTTTCAAATCCTTTGGAGACTCTAAAAAGAGCTTGTGCATGGTTCATATGCCAGACTCGTTGTTCATGTTTGATGCCAAAGCATGATCAGAAGAAACCACACCTTGTACATGGTTAATCTGTAAAAATATTATCCCTAGCCTCTGTGACTAGTGCTTCCCCCTACAGAGTGTCTCTCACATTCTGGCATCCTTCTCTGTAGTTCATTAGGCACTGGAAGCTCTTGAACTAAAGGATGGCAGAGATGGAAAGGCAAGGCTTGCAGTTTGTAGCTTAGATGGAGAATGGTCCTGGGAACAGTATCTCTGTCAGATCCTAATTATGTGCAAGCAAATATCTCCAGGGGTCTGGAGACATCAGTCAGTCTTTACTGCCCATTTCCCTGTTGAGAAGTTCGACCAAAAGTTCTCTCATTTTATAGAAAGGTGCTACTAGAAATGCCCCTTTTTATTGCTTTTACTCAAGGCAAAAGAAACATCTGCTTGTAATATCTTTGTCCCTGAGACTATAGTGACAAAGCACATTATAATCAGAAGAATAGACATCAACATCACAAAAGAAAAAGTATCTAAGAGATGAAATACAATGTCTTAGATGTTACACATGACCATGTATGGCCCTGGTGTGATTGCTGAAGAAATAGGTACAAAAGCTTCATGGTAGAGTAGAAGTCCATGAAATGCTTTTGTTAGATTTTTTTTTTAGCTCAGTCCACATCTGAATGCAGAGCAGTACTGCAGGAGTGAAGTCAGAGGAACAGTTTGTCCTTCGAGTTGCCTCAATTTCTCCATGTGTACATTTGTGAAATGATAGTATGTGAAATGAGGTATACTTCCAGTGTGCAAGACAAAAAGCATGATTCTTACTGGTTTTGTAGCACATTAACATCACTAAAGAGGCTGTGCTACTTTTCGAAGACATCAATATGCAACAGTAAAATATTTAAACAAAAGTATGTTTAAAAGTGAAACCACTTTTGCTAAGTTAGAAGAAACAATATGACATTTCAAAGTGGCAATAGTATATCATGCCACCTCAGCTTGTATTACTAAACTTTGAAACACTTGGACATTTTAAAACATCAGGTCTGGATGTAGCAGCACAAAGAGTCCTGATTCCACAGAGTTAGACCGTGAGCCTCTTGGCTCAGCAGCTTTGCTGTTACAGGTATAAAATGAGAGAGAGGCAAAATGCAAGTTGTGTAAATAGAAAAGAGGTGAATGTTTTCTCCATTATTCATGAATTCTTGCTATGACAGCTTCATCTTTGTAGGAGCCTTTTGAGTCTCTAACTAAAGTATAGTTAATTTTCTTCAAATTAATTTTGAAGAAAATTTCCCAGAGTTCTCACTATCTATAATATAGACAGTAACTTAGAAATAATGTTACACAAGAAGTAAAAATGAAAATTTTTAAAACTCAGTACTTTAAATTAAAGGGGTTTTTTTAACAAGACATAGAATGTTGACAGTTAATGGAAATGAGTTAACGTGCTAAGCTTACATTAAAATATTAGATCAAAAATTTGGATATTAATTTTACTTTGTGAAGTTGCAGAACAAGAGGAAAGAACTAACCGTACTTGTATACTGTATGAGTGTTCCTAATAAAATTCTTTATCTCAAATTTTAATAATATTTAATATGCTATATTTAAGCAGGTAACCTGCAAACCATCAGCTCAGCAGATGGTAAGGCACGTAAACATATCTGTTAATCTATGGAAAATGTAATCAGAATAGATGGTAACAGGATGACTTCTAAGACAAATGTGAAGTACTGATTTCTCCATACAAATATTAGTCTGCTCTAATTTCATTTGCTTTTAACTTAATTCTCTGTGAAAATTTATTCTCATGTGAATATTGCACGATGACAATACAATTTTGGTTAAGAGATTTTCATACTTCCTCATCTCTCCAAAAATTAAAAGAAAATAACATTTAGAGAAATTGTTAATCTCCTTTTTTTACTTTTTTTTTTTTTTTTAATTTTTCTTCCTGTTTTTTGAAGTGTGATTTTGAGAAACAGAGAGTCTCCGAAGGTCAAGAGATGAATTGGTGTTTGATGAAATTTAAAGGAACTGAAAGTCTTTACAGATTCCATGTGAAGTAACTACAAATTAAAGACCATCAATGGACACTATAATGTTCCTTTAACCTATTGAAGGAAAATCCATAAATTCTCCTGAACTAAAGATTAAAATCAAAAAATAGTATCTAAAGCATAGATGACAGTTAGAAAAGTTATGTTGTTCTGCAAGTTATGCATAAGGAAAATAGAAATACAATCAGTGGGAAAGAAAAAAGACAAATGTAATATGAAGTTTCATATGCATGATTTGCAGAAAGTATTATGGAGTTTGGTATTTATATTCATAGGAAAGTAGCTTAAAGGGCTTTCAATATTATATTGGAATAGCAAGTTTTTTGAGAAATGTAAGCAGATAATAATTTGTCATGCATTTTCTTCAGTCATTTTCTTTCTTTCTGAAAGTTTACTTCATCTTTTCTTAAAGAGAATTTTTGGTTGAGACTATTTGGGCTTTTTAAAAAAATATTTATCAGCCATTTGGCAGCAGGAAAATAGATAATAAATACTCTTTAACATGCATTTACATTGTTAGTTTAAGCAGATGAACACTGAAAATTTGAATATTAACTGTTGAAGTAAGAAAATATTACTCTTCCAGAGAAGTCTTTATAAAATAGAGATGGATGGATTTAATTGGATAAAGTGCAATTAACAATGAAATCATGGAATCATTAATTTGGGTATGAAGGGACCTTCAAAGGTCTTCTGTCGTGTCTTCAAGTACTGCTGCAGGGACGAAATGTATATTACTATATTTGGTGTTATTACATGAACAACAGTAGGTCAAGAAATCCATCTGCAAACTGTTTCAGAACCTTGTGCTCTGTAAGCAGGACCCTGTTGAACTTACTGCTTGAGTTTAATACTCAATTTATGACCATCTGTTCGAGTAAGTTTATCTCTGCTTATGCCCTCATTAACTAGACCACAAGCCCATTTGTTTTTTCTTCACATTCTGTTTCTCTCACATGAAATCAACTCTACCAGAGTGTTAATCTTAATAATTTGCAGATATTACTGGCTAGATTTAAGTGTCATTAATCCTGACTGATGAAAATTCAGCAGATAATTCCAGAATATTTTTACACAATAGATGACTGTGCTGTTGCAACCGTCAGTCTGGTTTTGTGATAAACTTCAGAGGAAATACCTAATATATATTTTTCTCTTTTTGTGCTCATCAGTGAAAATATATGTGCAATTACATTGCCTTTTGACATTGATTTCCAAGTATTTTGGTCAATTTCTCTATTAATATTACAAGCATGATAGTTTTTACCAAAGACTGAAACAAACTGTGGACAAATATAAAATGCTACGAGGCAAGTTATCTGTGTGGTAATAACAGATGATTTCTCAGGTATGGCTGTCTGGAAACTATGGATAAATATCTGTATTTTACTGGCAGCTATAGCAAGAAAGGTGATCAAATTGTGGCTTTTATTTGGTGGGAGAAAAAGAAGACAGCTACCTATTCTTTTGTTAATTGGTTAATTGGTTACTGATGAGAATATTCTCTGTTCTCAAGGCATCATTGAAAGAAACAGTAGAATTTTTAAATATTTTTGTGTTTGCTTATTTGTTTTTTAGTTTGGTTGTTGTTTTTTTTTTTTCCCCCAAGCAGATACTGCATAGCTTATATGGATGAAAGAGTAAAGATGTCTTCGGAAAGCAGTTGATTAGAAGGATTCTCTGAACATATAGCAATATCTTTTCAATTGCAAATGCTTGAGGCAAATAAAACTCTAAACGATATCGTTTCATGTCCTTTGATTGGAAAGAAAAATATGAGCCTATGGCTATAGCATCATTTCTGAGAAGTCATCAGCCTTAAGGAAAGAGTTAGCTTGTTAGTGGTTTTTTTTACAGTTAAAATCTTCATGTCCTTCAGGAACTGCTGTTAGTGTTTTTTATTTTCATAACCACCATGAGATTTCTCCAACCATTATTACCAACTGGCATTATCATAAAAATGATGTGGCTCTTCCCAAATGGAGGAGATGTACAACTCTTGTACTATGTCAATTCTTTCACTTAACGAGTCAGAAATAAAGGAAGGAAAACTGACTTGTTCTCCAGAATCCTTGGTGGAGTTCTGTGTAAAATGAAGAAGCCCATGTTGAAACTAGGACTGTTTCTAGTCTTAAAATTTAAAAAAAAAAAAAGATAAATCAGCTCTTCATATTGTAATAACTTTGCATGCAGAACAGTTTTGACTTTAGTCTCATACCCAGTAAAACATGAACAAATAGGGAAATTAGGTGGTTTTCAAGATCTTAGATCTGTGTTATTGCCCATCTGTCAACCTGATGGTAGATAAACACTGTCATAAATATATTGATAAAAATGAATTCTTTGAAATATAAAAAACCTTCTTAAATACACACAAGTCTTGTGCTAGCAAAATTTGCCTGTCTATTCATAAATTAATTCTAGCGTATTCCACATTTTTAAGTGTAGAGAAAAAGCAGCAGGTGAAATCAATTCCTTGGTAGAATAATTCTCTCTCTACTCACTATTGAGGAAGTCTCTGCAGCTAACTTAGCTCTTAAGTTCTGAATACCTGAAAAATATATAATTTTCCCTTACATTTAAATATCTTTAGCCTGAAAACCTGAAAGAATTGCTAGATTCTTTCAACTCATCAAGCTCTTAGCTAAATAAAGCTAAATAAAGACATAGGTGGATCCAGTCCTAGAATTTCCTTCTTTTAGTATATCATATATAACATATCCCAGTGTTTCTAGAAATGCCTTTTTCAACCTTCATTATTATTACATTCTATCAGTTATTCAGTTATTCAGAAACCTCTTTATTTTTCCCCAACATGAGTTTTATTTCAAAATATGACATTTTTGCAAAGAAAATCACATTTTTCATGTTAGATGAAGGACATGACTGACTGGCCTCGAAAGATTTTGCTATGATTGCACCAGATTAAATGTCAGCACTCTCCTTGTAAGTATATATATTGCATTAGACATGTTAAAAGAATTAAAAGGAAGATTGCTTATCTGCCATCTAACAGCTCCAAAACTTTTCCCTTTGGAATCTACAGACTCCCACAGATATGAAACACAATCTGAATGATTCAAAAACTTCAAAATTGTCTAGTGATACACATTCTGTTAATGTTTAAATTAAGATAATTCTGAAGTGTTCTTTTTGTAAGGTCTGCAGTGCCAAAACAAAAGGAGCATTACCCAAGACTGAGACAAGATTAGGAAGTGGGTTTTATGTGTAGAAATATTGCACAGATATTATTTAGTGGATATGATATTTGGGGAGAGATAGAAATTCCCTCCTTAAAAGCAAAGGCAGAGAAAAGCTGAAAACCAAAAGGTATCACCTGGTTAAATCCAAGGGTATGACTGTTTCTAGCAATTTTGGGTTAGGATTTCTGTGGTCAGAGTTCCAAAACACTTTTTATCTGATTTGTGCCGTGATCAGGATTAAAACAAATTTTGTTTATAAACAAACTGCATAAGATTAAAGTTTCTTAGAGGAAGTTCCTTCTTACAACTGATACAATCTGCTGGACTCCAAATGTTAACTAATAGCACATCCAAGCCAGCAATATTCACATGCTTTTAACAAATTACCATGACTGGCCACCTTGGATTTGCCATCTAGATTATTTTATAGACATGAAGTGTGCTGTATTATATTCCATGTCAAGTGAAGTGACATGTTACTGATGTTACTGACTTCAAATGGATAGTTAAACTCCCTATGGCAGCTTTAATTTAGCACAGCAGAAAAAAAAGAAAAAAAGAAAAGAAAGTTAAGCAAGGAAATAAATTGCTTACTACAAGGTTACCAACTCACATAATCTAAATAATGGATCAGATTAGTGCCAGAAACCAAGGGCATGATACAAAATTTTGCATTACTTGAATTTTTTTGAATATTTGAAGGTGGAACATCATCTTTCTTTAGCAATAACTGATTTTTTTCTTCAGGCTTTTTTATTTTTCCTAAGACAGCAACCTTTATATTAGCATCAGTTTTACAAATTATGGAGAATTTACAGTCCTATGAAACTATAAATATCCTTGACTCAAATATCTTGTTAGTGTTAAACACAGGAATATCACAGACTTAAAAAAAAAAAAAAAGACCATATTACTTCCAGATGTTTTCATTTCATCAGGATTAAGGTTTTTGAAGATAGATTGTTTCCCCCTTTCCATACCTCCTTCTTCAGTACTTGTTTAAGTATTGATCTGGAAACAAGGGAACAGGAAGTTGCAGAAGAAGTAACTACTGTACTTACAGCTTTTTTATATATTTTTATACATTTTTGTCTAAACTATCATACAAATTAGAAAAAGTGTTGACTAGTAAAAAAATAAAACACAACAAAAAAAAAAAATCCCAAACTTGAGAAAGATATGTTTCTATTACCTGCATACTGTATTGTTATTGAAGACTACTTATTTTGCTCCAGAAGAGGAACAGAATTTAAATGACACATTGTTTGAGTAATTATGATGAAAAGTTGTTCTGAGGACATTTTCTGGAAGAAGAGCTGTGGGGAAGAGAGGGACTGTGAGCAAACACACAACTTGTGTTTGTTCCACAAGAGAATGGTTCTACTAAAAGATCAGAGAATATAGTGTATACTTGCCCCAGATGTGTACAATATTCATTAGAAGTGCTGGAAACCTAAATAAATTATTGAAGTCTGGAAAGTCTAGCAGCTTCTAATGCAGCTAAGAACTGATGAAGACACAGGAGATGTTCTGTTTACTGTTCAAGAAGATGTGTAGTCAAATGTGAAAAAATAGAAACATGAATTAAATTTCATTATAATTCAAAAATTATCTTTGGAAGTTTTGGCTCAAGATGTTTGCTTCAAGTTCTCTCTTAAAGTGAAAGGGTACAAGTCAATCCACAAGCCCAGTCAGAAATGTTGCATAGAACACCAACAATCCATCTAGGAATATGGAGGGAACATTCCCGTTTTGCCCTTAGTTTATCTTAGTATCTTAACTTTTTCTTTATCTGCTATCTAAAGCCTTCTCTAAGAAAATATTTTTGTCAAGTAATTATTGTCCACTTAAAATACCTCCCAAATATCTTTCTCCTCTTTCTTATCATGATGTGCTAATTTCTCAAAAATTAACAAGAATTAGAGAAGAAAAAATAGTCAAGGAATTTATTGACAATTTGTAGTCAAGCTGCAAAGAAATTTTTCTCTGTAGTTTAATGGTATTTCATAATTCATTTAACACTCATAGATGAAAATGCAAGAGAGCACAAAAGGGACAGAAATTTTATTGAGAAAAAAAAAGTTAGTTGTACAATAATTTGTGTAGCTGCATATCAACATGGCAATCCCAAACTCTTGTCAATACAATAATCCATTTGCATTTCTATATGGAAAACCATATAGCATATTTGTAATTCTATATTTGCTGGATTCTTATCTCCTACCTCATTCACAAGGCAATGATGGAAAAAGTTTTAAAAACAAGAAAGTTTTCAAGCTGTTTTTGAGGGAAATGCGAGGTACTCAACACTTACCACACAGGGTTCTTCATTCAGGAAAAAATGTTGCCTGCAGTGCTACAGATGCTTTTAGAATAAACACTCAGTGACAGGCAAGAATAGAAACATTTGCCAAAGGTCCCAGCTGTTTGCTCAGTTCCAGTAAATTGTATGATTTTCTTCTGAATCTACACATTTTTTATTACAAAAGTATTATTCTGCTATTAAGAAATACAAAGCAATCCTGATGCTGCCCATCCCATTCCCAGCAGGTGAGGCCCATACTATCCGTTAATCTATACCACCAGAAATCCATCCATTATGCAATTGCATATAAATATGGCAGAAATTAATGTGATTCCAAAATAGGTTTAAGAATTTTTTTAATAATGGGAGGAGAAACCAAGAAATGGAAAAAAATCTTGCTGAGGTTCAAAGCTGAATGTTAAATCTTGCTAGTTGACAATTTAGCAACTTCTTATATAAGGATAGGAATACTTAGCTTGCTGCTGAGGGCATAATAGTTAAAGTCTTATTGTAAACTATTTGTCAAGTTCATTTTAAGTGATTTGCAACACTAGGAAAATAACTTGTTTAATTCTGTATTATTGTAAATAAGTATATGTATGGTTATAGATGCATATACAATATATGTATATGTGTAAAATATACCTATATAACTGTAAGCAACCTTAAATAAAATGTAGTTCTAATTATTTATAATGTAATTGGATCAAAAAAATTAGTATAAAAGTCTGTAGTAGCTTTTTCTTTCAGTAGAGAAATGAATTAGAATTTAATTTCTTTATTTTATAGGATATACAGTTAGTAAATAACTTTGACTTAAAATAGTTTTCTATTAAATAAACTCAATATTACAGTCGATGACTGGAAATAAATTAGATAGTAATAAAGCAGAGTTTTTTAATATACTTTTCTTAATATTAGCAGTAGCAATATATTTTACCTTATACTCCCAGTGTATTTTATACAGCATGATTGCAAATGGTGTGTCAGGATGACTGTAAATAAGGCAAGGGTGAATGTAAGGCTGTATTGAGATTCTGAAGGAAATTGGAGTCCTTATGGTGAAATCCACAGTTAAAAGGTTATGATGACTAAATAATCATACTATACATTTCTTCTTTGTTAGGCAGAACAGTGAATATGTCAATATTAGCAAAACAATTTCTTTACTTGGTTTTAATTTGTCATGAAATGCATGTGCATGGTATATACATGGACTTCCGTGGAATGTCCAGAATATTTAAAGAATTATCCAGTATTTTTTGTGGAGTGCAGGAAAGACTAATTTGAGAAAACCTGTGTTTAAAGGAGACATTTTATAGTATTCTTTTAAGACATTTTCAGCAGAATTTAATGTGTCATTATATATTCCTTATTATAAAATAGTAATTGGAGAACTTGAATTCTGTACATGGAAGCTGATGGATATTACTCAAGACCTTGAAATGTTCCAAGAATATATTTGTGTAAGGTATAAAAGCCAGAGAAGAATATAAAGTTTTGAAATTATTATCTATGATTTCAGCCTCCAATACAGCAGACAGTTTTTACATTCCTAGTCAAAGCAACAAAATCTTTTTATAGAGATTTCTTTAATAGAAAAAAACCCCAAACCTACTGTTTGTTTTGTTTGGGGGTTTGAACTTTTTAATTCAGAACTGTAGTGAGATTTCAATTGAATTTGAGAATTCTGCCAAGGAATTTTCTACATCTGACTTTCTGAGTTGACTGTCACAATAGCTACCAGCATTTATGAAAAAGTGGATCTGTTTGCTCTTTCTTTCTGTACTATGAACTAAACCTGATGCTACCTGAGTGATTTGGGCACAGGCAGCTGACTGGATTATCCTGAAAATTCCTGACAACTGTGGATGCCTCTGCACAGATTCTTTCCATTTTTCCAAATAGGACCATCTACATGGGTGGCATACAGGGAAGCCAAAAAGGGAAGCCAGCAGATTTTTTGATTCCGTGGGTATTTAAAGGAAATTAATATGGAGGTCACAGTCACTCTCTAGAATATGACAATTAAGAGTATGAATAACTTTTGTTTTCATGAAATTTTTGAAGTCATAATGCAGTCTTCTTTAACATTTTCCATTTCTCAAATAATTTTTTGTTTGTTTGGTTTGGTTTTTTTGTTCGTTTTCTGTTTTTCTTTTTGTTTTGTGGAAATGTAATGTCAATAAAAACAATAAACAAGAAGCTGACATGTAATGAAAGCTGGGTTGCTCTTGCACATTGTGAAGAGTTGCAGTCATAGATAAGATCTGTTTAAAAGTGTTAAAATATCTTTTGAAATACTAATAGTAATGCAGGTAAATATTATTTTAAAAGGATACATTATTTAAAATAGAGATTATTTGAGTATTAGTGTCTGAATTTTTCATATAATTGCAGTTTTTCAGTATCTAGGTGGAAGGGTGATGAAAACTATGAAATAATATAGCCATTCATAAATGAATTCCACTAGTTTAACTCAGCACATAAGCAAGTTAACATTTTGGTAAAGAAGTTTCTAATAGTCAATAAAAAGCTAATGAAAACAATGTTATTATATTATATTATATTACTATATTATGTGAGAAGAAACAAATGCAATTATAGATACAATCCCCATTTACTGTTGATGATGTAGTTAAGCTGTGCATATTTATCTGGTTTACACAGAAGCAGTTTTTGCATTCTTTGTTTTCACAGACCAGTTTTCAGTAGCTGCAAATATGTGCTTCTCCAAAATGAAAAAAAAAGAATTTACTAATTTATCAGTCACTTTTTAATTCAACTAACGAATCATTGTAGTCCATAACATGTTGGCCAAAATATGGGAAAATAAGAAAGGGTTAAGATAATCCTTAATCATCAATAATCACATTCATGAATGTGACTGTGACTCAATGACTGCATTTCCAGACATATTTAGTTTAATAAAGGGCTATAGAGGAAAAAGGAAAGGAAAAAAAAATCTTTGGAAAAGGAATGCATGAAATACTGGGAATAAAGGATGAAAGAAAACCCCCAAAAATATTTTTGGTAGACTGGGTGACAACACTGGATGAATTCAAACAAATACTGCTGCTAATATGTTTGATCAGAAATTGCATTCTTTAAGAAAATTCAGATTTCTAGAAAGAACTAGATTTTTTCTTTGAGCTAAATATTTTTCTCTCTTTTCCTTTTCATTGTCTGAACAGAAGTGTGAACATGAACTTGGATGTGACTACCACATCCCTTGTATGCTTTGATCATGGAAAAGGTATTGTCTGACAAAAAAGACTTGATGTTGAAAGTCTGGTCCCAGGCTTTCTACAGTAAGATGAGCTGTATTCTCCTCTGTCAAGCAAACAACAGAGAGAGTTTTGTCTCAGACCACATAAGCATAAAAATGGCAGATGTCTTTACTTTCAGCAGCTTCAAATGATCAGCCTGAAAAAGCATTCATCAGCAAACACACAATAGCAACTGCTAGATATCAAAACGAGATGGTCAGAATGATCACTGTTCCCTGCGTTTCATCAGGCAGGGGCTCTATCTCCTCCTCTGGCTGTGTAGTCTGGCCTTTCTCAGTGCAGTGATACTTATCTCACTACTTTTGACAATGAAAAGTAAACCTTTTGATTATAACAAATATTAGAACCACTGACCAAGACATATTAAATAAATAAAATGTAAATGTAATAATAGGGAGGTAATTTCCTGAAATTATCCACACCCTAACCTAAAGTTTAGATGCTGCAATTTCTGTTTGGTTTTTTTTTTTGTTGTTTTGTGTTTTTTTTTTTTTTTTAATATGGGT
>VZRX01012440.1:23756-51784 GCA_013398075.1 Notiomystis cincta
ATGTTTCAATTTTTGTTTTGTTTTTTTTTTTTTGTTTTTTTTTTTTTTTTTTTTTTTTTTAATATGAGTTTTAAATAATGTAGAATCTATACTTCACAGGCTTACACTTTAATTTTTTCAAACTTATGTAAGACATCCCAGAGTAAATTTTAATGACATTAGCTAATGCAAAATAAAGTGTTTTAAACTAGTTGCTTAATGAGAATCCATGTTCTGAGTACTGGAAAGATAGTATAGGACTTGTATATAGAGACAAGTTTGTCTCTACAGCACAGCAGTGCCAATTAAGTATCATATTTTCTGGTATTTTGTAAACCTGGTGTTATTCTGGTATGACTTTTGAATAGATTGGACTGTGTATGTAAGTGAACAAAATCCCAGCATCACAACAAGGACCTTGGCTAAAACAATAAGTGCCAGGTAAAATAGAAATATTTATTTCAGATAGTTTATTTGCCATTAAGTTACAAGATGGTTTACCTTAGTTTATTTTTACATTATACTTCACAGTGGTGAGGCACTGGAACAGCTTGCCCAGAGAAGCTGTGAATGCCCCATCCCTGGAAATGTTCAAGGCCAGGTTGGATGGGGTTTTAAACAACCTGGCCTAGTGAAAAGTTTCCCTGCCCATGGCAGAGGGAGTGGAATTCCTAAAGCTACAGACATAATCAGGGTATAGTACCCAGCTCTGCCACTGTTTCTCTGTTTCAGGATGTTCAAACTGTAGAGGTGGGAGTTTTATTTGTTTGTTTGATTTAGTTGTTTGTTTGTCTGGTTGGTTTGATTTTGTTATTTTGTTGTTGTGTTTTTGTTGTTGTTGTTGCTGTTGTTGTTGTTGTTCTTGTTCTTGTTGTTTAACTGACTGCAGTGGAATTCCTTAACCTCCTACTTGAGAACTGAGGCCATTCCTGCAGAATGTCCTTTTCCAAGTCTTTAGCACACTTTGATACATACGCCCCACAGCTGTTCACAATATTAACCAATGTTTTCTTCTCTGCATACCATTTCAGCTTCAGATGGAGCCTCTTTCCTGTTCATCTTCAGGATTATTATGTGTTGATGGATTTTTCTGAGTGTCCTGTTCCTGGCTCATGACATCTCCTTTCTTAATCATAATCCCATTCAGCTTACTCCATAGAATCCATTTTTATTCTTAGGACCTACAGAAAGTGACTGCAACAGATAAGGTGTTTCATATGTCAGAAAGACTTAAAGAAAATATTAATTTCCCATTGTACAAAATTCTTCTGAAAAATAGGTTATCAACATACTAAAATCATTATATACAAAGGCACACTTGAAAAATATCACAAAGAACAGAGGAAAATAGTTCACAGACAATATCCTTACAAGTCACAAGTCACTGTATCAGGGACATGGAATATTTGTACAGCTAGCTTTTTGGGTGACCTGAAAATGAAGACTTTTTCAGTCCCTTGCAGAGAATGTGATTAGAGATTCAGATCAGCTGTTTGTCTGATGCAACTGCAAGAACGACATTGCAGTAGGCATCATTCCACACCATCTGTAATTAAAATAAATATGTAAAAAAATCTTCCATATAAGAATCTCAAAAATCTACACAAAAAATTTGTCTAAGTGAAAATTAAATAAGAGCAAGAAAACCATTAGCAAGCCAAATTCAACATCCTACTCAATACACACTTAATGAGATATGTTGTGCAATTTTTAAATAACATTCTGTTTTTTCAATACCCACACTGATCTTATACTTCTGAATCTACAGACTCCCTTATGTGAATTACACACATTTGCAGTTAAGTGCTTTGGAAGAATATAAATTCACTATATGCATAAATAGGGGACTTGAATCTATAATATACTTGGAGCTCTCTTCTCCTTTCCCCTTCTGAACTTGCTCTCACTATGTGAATCCATTATATTTCTTAGTGAGCTTTAAATAAATTTCTCAGAGAAGGAAATCAGAGAGGAATTTATAAATATTAAAACTATGGGGTTCCTATCAATTTCAAAACTGTAACTAATGTAGATACAGCAGGAAAATTATTCAATGTGCAACCCTTAGTCAGAATGACAGTTCTGCTAGTTGTAATTCTAAGTTGAATCCAACATTTAACAATGCACAGCAAGAATTCTCTGCTTCCAAGAGGACAGAGTAAAAGATGCATGGAGTGATGCCTAGGGCAGCCTCCAGGCTGGAACATTAATGTTCCTGCATGACTTAGCAGTTGGCATTCTTCAGCATGGCTGCAGGGACACTTGCATTGCAGATTCCTGGGATGGTATGTCCTGGACTTACAGCACTCTCTAAGAATGCTATAAGCTGAAAACCTTTAAAGTTTTCTGACAGTGTTCTGATGTTGCTTGATGCAACAGTGAATGGATTTGTACTCAGGCATAGCTCAGGATATATGTTGGCAGTTTACAAAATGCCTTACCCATTAATGATCCCAGAACCTGAGGGAATCAGGGGTTTCACAGTGCTTCTAGAAATGCTTTAGCAATTATAGGGGACAGAATTCAACAAACTGTAGAATTCAACAAAACTCTATATCCACTGAACTGGGACAAGGGGACACCCCTTCTTTGTAACCTTTACATCAAATCACCATGGTAAAGTAGAAGTATTATGCTGCAAACAGAGTGAAATAACTTTCTAACTCCTTTTCTGTGTTCTAAAATCCCTTGCAAGATCAAAAGAATTAAGGAGTCAAGCACAGCAAGTGAAGAGACTGGAGACATAGCTTTATATGCTTTCAGCAACATGATCTATCTGAGAATGTAGAATTTGCTCTTATTTGAATATAAAAAAGGAGTCAATTGGTAATCAACTGCATTAATGTAAAAATGGAATACTTTCATTGAAAGAGAATTATCCAATGTTTAATTCAACACTCCCATTCTAATTGTTAGCCTCAGTGCTGAGGCATGACTTTTGAAAAATCTAGCATGAACTCACTGTGGTTACCAATAAAATGTATACCATTCTTACCTCTACAGATGGAATATTTCACCCCTGGTGAGGCTAAAACACTTCTCTAAGTACATTACTGAAAACAAAATCTTTGCAGCATAGCTGCATCACTGTCAGAACTTCTTTTAGTATCAGTAACCATTTTGAGCCTCAGATTAGAGATATATTACATAATACTCCAAATATCCTGGCTGGAATTCAGTATTAAAAAAAATCCAGAAAACTGTCCTAAATAAAGAATGGCATTTGTATTTAAAAACAGTAGGTGATAGCAAGGATATTTGTTCCCATCTTAATCTCAATTAGTTAAATTACTGTTCATATTAAAAGCCCAGGGAGACAAAAAAAAAAATGGCTACAGTTAAGAGATCACAGTTACAGCAGTAGAAATAAATTGCTAACTGGAACCTAGTGCAAATTTTACTTTTTGAACAGCAAAGCAATTATTTTTTTGCTGCAGGATCATGAGCAAGGAATGATGTGACAATTAACATTGGATAGTTCTTCCCACCTCTGCTGCAAGAGCATTCTCCACTTTAAGAAGCTTGACTTCACATCCATAAACTATTATTTACTTTTACTAAGGGTAATAAACTCAGATGCAAAAGTCTAAGAGTCTGGAGAAGGTTCCCAACTTCCTGTCTGTTATCAGATTTGTGGTTCTTTCAGCCAAAGAATTCTACTGATGCAGATATACCTAATAAGAAGAAAATTTGTGCAAACTCTAGACAGAATATCAGAACATGTTAGCTAACATAGTTTGCAATTTACTATTTTAGAATAGATAGAAAAGAATAGATATTGCTGCAGCTTTAGGGCTGATGAGGAAGAGTTGTCAGGATGGTTTAGGTAGCCTCAGACTCTTCCATTTCTAGACAGCTTTGTCTCTTCCTTTTGAAATTCTTCCCAAATTGTACTAGAGTTATATGCTAAGCATTGAACTGTACTTCTTTCTTTTTCCAGTCAAGTAGTTTAAAACCCATAAGCAACCTCATTTTAACTTCTAATTAGGAATACAGAACAGCTGGGTACAGAAAAATCTACAGCATGTTTCAGGCAAGCTCTGTAGTTTAAATTACCTGAGTTTAAATGGAGTGTTGACGCTGCTAGTGAGACTGATTGAGGGAGATAAGGCCTATTAACACACTCACAGCCCTGAGAAGCACTCTTAAAACCAGAAAATTATATATGCAGATAATGGAATTGAAAGCTGCACTCATGCAACTTATTGCTGAATCACCACTGCATGAGAATAAAGAATTTTAAAGTGTGCTGGAGGCTTGAACTGCTATAAGGTCCTCAATTTCTGATATTATTAAAAATGTTTCTATATCTAATAACTGTTGATGTATTTCTTGTTTCATATTTACAAGGAAAGATTTTGCTTAGTTTTCACTGACATCCCAAGAACACATTTGCCATGCATTAGGTAAAGATGGAAAAGCATTGTCTTTAAAGAGCTTGTTGCTTTTATGCACAGCTGTGCTACAGTTCCATGAATTCCTTTTTCACGTGCATATGCTAAACTTTTTAATGTCCATCTGATTTGGGTATTACGTACCACACAATGCCAAATATGCATGAATTGACATATGCCACAGAGTAGATGTGTGTTTTGACTTGCTTGACAGGCTTCTAGAAAAAATGGGGTCTTTATGTTACTCAAGGCAGAGGGATTATGCAGGGAAATCATGAAAACACCATCCTCTGCTGTGCATAATGTTCCACTTTTATTGTAGAAGTCAGGAAAGGAAAAGGAAAATAATAATTATTTGGATACTGTAAATGATAAATCCTTACTTCCAGAAATTTTGCCATTGTGAGGAAATAAAAAAAATTCTGCCTTTAACTTGAAATTGCTTTTGTTCTGCAAAATTAAAGACAAACAAGCTGTGCCAGGAATGTATGCACTAATGAATGCCAGACTCTGAAGTTATTCCATGCACACAAATGCAGCAGAAGACCTTTTATATCCACCTTTTTTTTCAAGATTAGTCATCCTTGATGTTTAATAGTATTG
The DNA here is from genome assembly GCA_013398075.1 of Notiomystis cincta. Classification (NCBI taxonomy): domain Eukaryota; kingdom Metazoa; phylum Chordata; class Aves; order Passeriformes; family Notiomystidae; genus Notiomystis; species Notiomystis cincta. The sequence goes on from VZRX01012440.1 coordinate 28,733, forward strand.
CATGCACCAGCAGCCAAGCACAATTTACAAGATTTCCTGATTTCTGAAGTTCTGTTTGTTCTTCAGAGGCCTGGAATCTTGCAATTTTCACCACTCATCAAACAAAAAGCAGAACACTGTTGAAAACAACAGGAGGGGAGAGAGACAGGAAGCAAAGATCAAAATGCAGCAGCAGGGAAGCAAGTGAAAACAGCACAGAGAACTAGGTGACTAAAAGTACTAGTGAACAGGAGAAGAAAGGGGAGCTCAGACAAGTTATTTGAAGTGAGCAACCAGTCTATACTTGCATGTTTGTCCACAGCATTTGTACACTTTTTTCTGTTCACAGTTGTCAGTCTTTTTTAACGTGCCCAGATGTGAAAGAATGCTTTTTGCAATTTGAGTAAGTTTAGCATTAATTCCCTTCCTTCTTTCCTCCTTTCCTGCCTTGCCTGAATGCATATTTGGTTACTAAAGAAAATTTGTTAAAAAAAACATATTGTGGTTGTCTTGTTAATGATATATAAAAGTATATGAAGTTTGTAGTAGTCATATGTGAGAGTATCTCATTAAAAATTATTTTTGTTTCTGCTATTACAAGTATTGTTCATTTACCTGATAATTTGAATTAATACAATGGTTTTCATGCTGGTTATCATGACTGACCTTCTGGTCAGAAACATACAAAATAAGATGTCTTTCAACAGACAAAAAAGATTCCAAAGAAGCTCCAATTTAAGTTCATTTTTAATTTTTTTTTCTTTTTAAAATTTATTCTACTCTACACTATGCTTAGAAGTGAAACAGTTGATCTTGTCTGAATCAAAATTACCTTTTCATGGCATTCTCAATGTACATGAAAAGAAATAGCAATTTTTAAGTTCAGGTTTTAAAAATACTGCATTCATGAAAGTATCAAGAAATAAAATATTCCAAAACTTTTTCACTCTTTTTAACTGTTCTCACAACCCTGCTGTGCTATCTCTCCAACAGGGACCAGGACTAGAGTTCATGAAGATGAGGCTGCTTCTCTCTGTCTGTAAAGGGCCTCATCCACTCTTTTTTATTCCTGATCAGGTGTCCTATAGCAGACACCACTATAATGTCACTTTTGCCTGTCCTTTCTTTAATCTTAACCCCATAACTTCTATCAGATCATCCATCCCCAGGCAGAGTTTACTGTTCTCTGGCTGCCCTCTCACATAAAGAACATGAGATTTCAAAGACTGACACACTTGTAACTGGTCTACCATGTCCTGATGTCCTGCTGAGTTGCAAGAACAGATGCAAAAGTAGTATAGGAGAACTTCTCAATATTGAAGACAGTTCTTTAACATGAGAAAACTGAAGCAAAATAAAAACAAATCCATGAAAAGAAGTGCTAAGAATTCTTTCATTTCATGAAGGCATTTTTTCAAAGCCAATTACAATCACATTTTGAAATCAGTGGAACGAACTCGAAGGAAAAGTCTGGACTTCCTTGTTTTTAAGGAGCAGAGATTCTCACAGAATAGAATAAATTTTCATTACTTTTATTGTATATGCCAAATTAATTATTTCCTTTTGGGAATGATGTGATTTAATGTGCCTGATAATATAAATGTTCTTTTTACTTGGCTTTTTAGCAGCATAGATAAGATTTATGCATTCAGATTAGGTTATTTTGACATTTTTCCCATTTAGTTTCAGACATGAAAATAGTTTAAATATCTACAGTTAGATACCTAATGTGTCTAAATCACCATTGCAGATAGACTTATTCTCCTTAAGGAAATCATAATGTAATTTACATCTGAATATTTTCAGTTCTCCTTATAACTGTGTGTTTTCTTCCGCATTTTGTGAGCTGTTCTGCTAAATGTATTACTGTGTTATTTTGGAGGGTTTGTCTTTGGAAACTTAGATTTACTTTATCCTCATAATGATCTGCCATCATGTTTGTCTGGTAAATTTGAAATGAAGATATATGATGACAAAAATCTTCTATAATCAGTCTCCTAAATATGAGTTGGTCAATAACCAATTGATTTCAATACAGAAAATTGGAAGTATGTGTCATTCTTTCTATAGTATTTTGAGAAAATGTAGTAATCACTATTTATTATTTTAAACTGTTCATAAACTAGTCACCAAATAATGTTTCATCTATTTTTTTTTCCACTTTAGAAGGTTTATATGAGTTCCTTGAGTCTTTCTGAAAATTTCTTGCTATAATCCCTTTGCACAAGATTTTATCCTTTTAGTTACTTTGGGAAATTGTTTTGGGGACTTTTTGAGGTTTATTTTTGACTGGTTGTTTGTGGGGTTTGGTGTGGGTTTGGGTTTTTTTTTGTTTTGCATAAATTGATTTTGGTTTTGATTTCGGAAGGCATAGAACATTATCACTGTCAACAATTTTCTCACTATTTTCAATAGCTTATTTACAGACACTAGCAAGTGGTGTAGGGCTATATGAAAACATTCCTCTAGGTTTTTTGGGAGTTTTCTCTTCCTTTTTGTCTTCTCCTTTATGTATGATGAATTTGTCTTTGAGATTTTCTATTCTAGTTGTGCATTTTCTTCCTTAAAGGGTATGGTGCAGTGATTACTTAAATGTATGCAAACAAACATGAGTAGTTCCATGGGTCAGTAAGTTTTCATGATACAGCGAGGAAAATTATTGTTATCTTGGTAAATGTGCTATATTGTGCCATACAATTTCAATTCTCTGTATTATTGGTCAATATAAGAACTATATTGTTTTGGTAACTTTTGACACTGAATAGAAGAGAGTACTTCTTGTTCTTGAGTGAGTTCTAACAACTGGTTTCAGCCAGAAATACCACACAAATCTGAAGAAGACCAACCTGTGCCTCCAGTAGTAAGAATAATAGAAAAAATGGTAAGCAAAAGAAAAAGTTCTGAGAAAGCTGAGATGATTAGTTTGGATCCACATTATCAGTGTATGGATTTGTTGTTGCAGTAGAAGTACCTGAAGAATGATCACAAATATGGCATAGGTTTCTGTAGTAAAACTATATTCCTTTGTTCAATGCAATAAAATAAATCTGTTGTGGAACACATAGTGAATACCAAGACTGAAGTTATATTTCAGGGCATAAGTGTCTTAAAACTTGACAAATAAAAAAAAAAGAGGGAAGCAGAAAGCTGAGATGAACAGCAGGATATAGTCAAATGCATAAGAATAGGAATTTAACATAAATTACCAATTCTCTGGTAAATCTCAAACCATGAATATTAGAGATTTGTCACTTTGCGGTTGCATATGAAGTGGACATTTCATGAAAATTCTTCAGAGTTCTGTTTGGCCTGAATAAATTCTGACAATTAAATAGTCAAAATCTATTGCATTATGTGTTGGATGTGAGGACATGCAATTGGGTGTAGGAGAAATTGGTACTTAAACCAGTTAAAATGAGCTTACAGGGAGCAGAGAGTAAGAATGTTCAAAAGTTGATGTCATAATAAAAGACTGTGCTGAAATACTGGAAAATTTACTAATAAACTATTTGGAGGAATACTAATATAGATATTTGTGACACTAGCAGAATAAGAAAAATAAAATCTAAGAGATGCATAAATATACAGTGGTTATCCATGAAGGTGTCTAAGAGACAAGGAAATTTTCATTGTTTACGGCAAAAGATAATTTTTTCCTAATTAGCTGGAAAACAAACTGGCTGATGAAGGTCTCAGATAAGGATTCCTTGGGCTGCTAAACTCTATGTGAGCATTTCCTGTGCTAGGAAGCAGCACAGAATGCTTAACAACCATCACAACCTTGATCCTGTTACCATTTGTCAAATTTTAAAATAAATTTGTTGCAGAAAGGCTGGCTTAACTTCTAGACATTTCCAAGTATTCTGTCATAAATAAAGTACATTTCCAACTTTCTGGAACCCACAACTGCAACCCGTGGAGACAGCAAGAGTGTTATACAATGGGTGCACAAATGGTACTATATTCATTTAGTAGGACAAATTGTCCATAGGGCACTGTAATTGCAAATCCCATACTTCCTTTTTAGGAGCTCAGATCAGGCATAAAAAGAAATTGTTACTTGCCTTCTGAACTTGTTTACTTTGCAATAATACAATTATTGTTCTCTACTATGTAAGAGGGTTATGTACAATATCATGTTTAGATTTTAGTTAATCAATTGAGATTGTATCTTGGTATTTTGGCACAAGGTTGTTATGCTATCATAGTCTCCAAAGTCATATCAGCATCGGAAACATTAGAAACATTTTTTTAAATAACTCTATTATTTATTAATACAGAGGTGATACAAAATTTTCTGAACTTTAGAAATACCTTTTTCTAAGTCTCATTTAAAACAAAATGAAAGTTTTTCTAAATCCCAATATTTTATTTATAATTTGTATAAATTTCTAATTATATTAAATTTGTTTTTAAACTGTTTATTTTGCAAGTACATTAGGTTCAGATAACTGTCCAGGCCAGGAATCTTAGAAATAGAGTGTAAATAAAATCTAAAAGTCATGAAAACCACAGAGTGCAAATATAACTGTTTTACTCTTGTGGACCTTCTCTAAGGTGGGTAAGAGCCAATGGGTCTATATTCCCTTGTGGTTAACTAGCAGAGGGAATTTCCTGTTTCTGCTGAGAGGTCAAGCTAGTGGCTTTGTGATTTCATGGGGTGGGCTTATGGAAGTGAAAATTCATCTCCTACTGCAGTGAAGAATATGCCCAGGTTCTGCTGACTCAGCAGAAATGGACCAAGACTGATCATTGCTACCCATTGAGGATGCCATGGGGCATGGATGGAGTTGACTGCATAGAGCAGCAATTCTTGCACATACTCTTGAAAAAGAATTTCCTGTTGTCACTGTTGGAGTACTGGACTAAATGGATCTCTTGACTGACAAAGATAGGCATTTCTTATGTATCTATGTACCAAACCAAATTTTGTATTCTGTAATGTTTTGCCTGTTAAGGCATTTCATGCCAGTGAAGTTTGGATTGCAAGTTTTTGTTTTCAGTGTTCTGTCTTGATATTTCTAGTGTTCCTAGATACATATTTTATCCCTATCTTATCCCAACCGTAGCCAGGCACAACCAGAGGAGACGCACTCTTTCGTGTGTACATCTGAGCGTAGAACACAATTCATCATGCTAGGTATACAGTTCACAAACAGTGTGACTTCAGCCCTGCATTAATTTCATTAAATGGTAAATAGTCTCCTGCTTTGCCTGAACATATAAAATTTAATCACAGGAACCTGCTTTCCTCACATGATTAATTTATGTTTCTGTTTTCAATAGCAAGAAAAAGGAATATACAAGTGGCAATATTTTCTCAAGCCAAGTACAGCATTTGGGAAGCCCTGAAGGAAGAAAAAGGATATTGCAGTAGTTAGGTACTTTTAATAATTTTGTAATATCTCTATGTAGAAATATCTTCACAGAGTTCTTTTTAAACACCAAGGAATATTAAAGTGTTGATTGAATTGTATGAATATATTTACAATGGATACTCAGACATAACCTGTACCCATATTAAATAAATTTTGAACTGCAGGCACTAAAAAATGTATTGCAGAATCATGTGGGTCAGGCATGATAACCCACCTAAAGCTGTAAGCTACATATATATGTCAAGGTGATAATTAATTTCATGGGGATTGTAGTTGACAACAACCTGAAGACTCTGTTGTATGCAGCTGCAGCAACCAAGGCAAATTGGATCCAGAACTGCATCCATGGGGTCATTATGAGCAAAGATAGAGACGTGCTCATCCAACTCTATGCAACACTTGTTGGGCCACATCTGGAGCATTGTGTCCAGTTCTGGTCCCCACAATTCAAAAAAAGGTGTGAACAGAGTAAAGGTCCAAAGGAGGGCAGTGAAGATGATCAGAGTGCTAGGAACCTGCCCTGTGAGGAAAGACTGAAGAAATTAGGCCTTTTCACTCTGAAAAAGAGAGGGCTGCAGGGGCACCCCTTCCCTGTTACCCTGTACCCAGGCAAGAAGATTCCTAACTATCCTTGATGAATACTTTATGGAACAGATCCTAAGGGAGCCAACTGGGAAACATGCCCTCCTTGTACTGCTTTTCAAAAGTGAGGATATTGGAAGCAATGTGGAGATTGGCGGCCCTCTTGGCCACAGCAATTACAAAGTGATCAAGTTTAAAATCTCTTTTGAGAGGAAGAAAAATGCCAGCAAAACCTCAGCTCTGGACATGGGGAGAGCAGACTTCAGTCTGCTCAGGAAATTAATTTTTTGGAGGTGCTGAGGATCAGTCAGTGCTGATCCCTTTTTAAACATCTCTTCTGAAGGGCACAGGAGCAGGCAATTCCCAAATGTCAGAAGTCAAGCAAGCAAAAGGCCAGCTTGGCTGAACAGGGCACTTCTCTGGGAAGTAAGACAAAAAGGGGGATGTATGCCCAGTGGAAGCAAGGTCAGGTGACATGGGGACATTACAGAGATGCTGATTGCCACTACAGGGAGAAAATTCATGTGGCCAAAGCTCAACTGGAGTAGAAGCTGTCCAGAACTGTGAGGGACACTAAAAAGAGTTTTTTCCAAATCTATTAATGGCAAAAGGCAGTGTAAAAACAACATTAGCCCATTACCATTAGGATGAGGATGGTCACCTCACAGAGTCAAGGCAAAGGTGTTTAATGCATTCTTTTCCTCTGTCTTCAACACAGGTAATAGACCAAGGGAGTGTCTGTGCCCTGAGCTGGAGGACCATGACTACAAGAATGATCAATTCCCAATTGATCTTGAATTTGTTCAGAATGGAAGCAGATCCCTAAAAATCTATGGGGCCTGATGGGATTCACTCAAGAATCCTCAAATGCCAGATGATGTCACAGCAAAAGCTTTCTCGATAATTCTTGAGTGGTCTTGGAATTCAGAGTGGTCCCAGCTGACTGGAGTCTGGTGAATCTTGTCCCAGTTTTCAAGAAGAGCAAGAAGGACCACCCTGGAACTACAGGCCTGTCAGTCTCACTTCAGTGCCTGATAAAGTTATGGTGAAGATTGTTCTGGCAGATGTTGAAAAACACCTGAAAGACAATGCAGTCGTTGGTCACAGCCAGCAGAGCTTCCAGAGAGGAAGATCCTGCTTATCAAAGCTGGTTTCCTTTCACGACAAGGTAACCCACCCGGCTGATCAAGGGAAGCCCATTGATGCGATCTGCTGAGATTTCAGAAGAGCTTTTGATTCTGTCTCTCACAGGATCTTTCTGGACAAAATGTCCAGCATTCAGGTGGATAAACACATCGTGTGGTGGGTGAGCAACCGGCCCATGGGTTGAGCACAAAGGGTTGCATTGAATGACATCAGACTGGGGATAGGAAAACTATCTTTTCATCCCTTCTCTTTCTGACTTCTTACATAATCAAGAAAAAAGAAAAGGACCTTATATTGATGACACAAATATTCTCTTTAATATTGTGTGTTAAAATATCTCTAAGACGCAATATAATTATTTTCTTTACCTTTTCTTTTTATTTTTTTAATATGAAAAGTCAATGATTTTGGAGATTTTTCATGTTTCATCCAACAGAGTCACTAATTAAAAACTAAAAAGTAACATCTTATATTAATGATAAAATTCTCCAAAATAGCAAAGAATACTGCTAAAAAATGTGAAATAATAGTTTCCCTGATTTACTACAAAAAACCCTTGTACCTTAATTTTTTTCTTTTCTTAATTTGTCTTTAACCTTTTTCTAAAAAGGAATTTTCACAAATGAGTAGCAGACCAGTATTTCCAACATTGACTTTTCATGAAGAAACAATAAAAATCCATACCAGCAGTAAAGTCAATTATATTTTTTCTCTCCCATTCAAAAATAGAATAGTGGAAACTATGTCTAATGTTTTCATTATAGCCTTTTATACTTATTGTTTAATTGACTATTTCATTTCTGCTCAAATTGTATTTGTTAATCAAGTTTTGGTACAAAAAAGACAGCTTGTTTTTCTTAAGTGGAAAAACTTTTTTTTCTTGAAATGATAAAGTACAGTGTTCATTTCATCGAAATAATATTTCTTATATACTTTTAGTTAAAGTCACCTGTTAAACAAGGAAATATCACTTCTATTGTAATTTTTGCCCTTCAAAAATATGGATAAATGGCATATAATAAACCCAGAAGTTTTGTGTTACAACTTTTGGGGTGTTTAGATCTCACAGAGAAACTTCATCATTTCAGATGTTCTTATTGCCAGGAAAACTCAACATAAATATTTAACAAGAAAATTATACCACCAAAAAAATCTTATTTCTTGAAGTTGCTTTGGCATGCATGGTATAAACAGTATGATTCAGTTTTTATTTGGCCACAGAATAAATACAGCATTTTCCTAACACCAGCATATTTACACCAGAAAATTACATTAACTGGTTGCAAGTCTCTCCAGGATTCCATTTATATTTATAAATAATGTGTGTTGCCTACTTAAGGAGCATTGTTAGTCATTTCCAAAATGCCTCTACCAGTTCATTTAAAAGTAATCATACCCTTTTTGCTGTGCTCTAAGGACGGCATTAGACACAATTTTGAAAAGAAATGTCATCCTACTATTCTGGACTCATAGCTGGCCAGAAGAACTCATCTATTTTCTGTCAAACAGGGAGATAGATTAAAAAATAAAAAAAAAGTCATTAAAAGTTTACATATCACTTTCAACAGAGGTGAAAGACTGGAAAGCATCCAGCTCTTGCTGATGTCAAAGATTCCTAATACTTATTCAGTCCCCCTGATATTTAGAAAACTTTGGCAATGAATGGAAGTATTCATCAGAGAGGAAGCAGTACTTGAAAAGTCTAAAAATAAACACACACTATGTTTATTTCATTGAAATTGGTACTTCCAAGCATCTCAGAAATTTTATGAGGAGAATATTTATGATTTGACAGTTTTATGATAGTAGAAAAAATAAATATTTTTTTGTAACATTATTTCAAGCTATTCTGAATATTTCACAAGGATAGTGATCTTTGCAACACCAAAAAAAAATCCCAAACCAACCAAACAAACCTTAAAAAATCTGAAAAAAAAGACCTTAGGAGTCCATTTGCCTCTTTCTCCTGCCCCAAGGCAAAAATCACAGCACAAATACTTGTCTAGACAGTTTCTAAATATTTCCTGTGACAGAAATTTGACAGTTTCCCAAATAATCGAACTCATTACTACATTATATTTCCTGAAAAACTCTCTCCCTCTCTCCCTAATTTAATATATTCTTTGTGCTGTCTACCATTGGTTTGAGGAACAAAATATTCACTACTTCAGGCTTTTACATCTAGCCTTTTTCTTTCTTTAGACTAAATATCCCCAGTTCTCAAATACATTTTGTACATCATGTTTTCTAGATTTCTGACCATTTTCCTTCTCTTGCTGGGTTCTGGCCAAGTGGTCTATATTCCCTTTGTGTGTCCCAAAATTAAACACATGATTGAAGTAGATGACTTACCCCTTTCCATGTGAAAAGGAAAAATCAATTAATTTTGTTTTAGACAATACATCTATTGTACATGTTGTACACACAACAGTGTGAAAAACATTTGACTTGTTATTTATTGCAACTTGCAGTTCCCTTGCTCATTGCTATTGCTTCAAATATAATCTCTTGAGTATCTGGCTGAGTTGTTGATATCTAGTTTTTCAGACCTATTACCTGAACTACTTTCAAATCTTCCCCTGCATGTCAGCACCAAAATTGATAAAATATGGCTACTAATTAAGTATTATAAGATGCAGGACAAAAGAATAATCTTGCAGTTTGACAGTAAGTAAGAAATAACTAGTTGCAGAATATAGCTTTCCTATCAGTCAATGTTCCTCTCATGGTGGTTCATCTTCCATGAAGCAAAACATTTGTTTCTGTGGTGGATAAACCCAGACTAAAAGAGATCTGACTGGGGGAAAATTAACTTAATTTATTCCCTCTTAAAATAGATTCTAGTAGTGAGAACAAAGACAAACATTAAACCAACATTTTTTCTCCCCATATCCTCTTTCCCATGACCAAATTTTTCCTTCCTCTTTTTTCCTTCCTTCCCTTTCAATCCTGAGTCTCAGCCACACAAAGTAGCACAGGTGAATGATGTTTGGGAAATTATGTTTGTAGTTTTCCCTTTCACACCTTTCTCTGTAGAGGACCCTTGCACTGATTTGAGCTTTTCAGCTAAAAATGTTCCTCCATTTTGGGTCCTCCATGAACTGCTTCAGTGTAATGCTGCAGGCTTGGGGCTGGCTGGCTGGAAAGCTGCTGGTGGGAAAAGAACCTGGAAGTGCTGGTCCACAGCCATCTGAATATGAGCTGTCAGTGCTGGATTCACTGAATGATCTTAGACTGATTGGACTCAATGATCTTAGAGATCTTTTCCAAACTAAATGATTCTGTGATCCTATGAAGTGATGATAGGTATCAAATTTTAAACAATTGTTTTAAATATAGTGTAGATATATTTGAGTTGGTTTCCTGGTAGTTAATAAAGAAGTAATTTTAGACTATAATTAAGTAGATCTTGTTTTTGATATATACTCCATATTGACAAGACTGAAAAAAAACCTTCACCTAAAATATTTTACCAGTGTTCATGCAGAACTAAGGAGAATTGTAGGGTCTCTGAAGTTTTCACAGTAATATTTAGTATTTTTCATTTGACTCATTGCTACTGCCTTGTTAACCATCCTTTGAAAGAGCTGCCTCCACTCACCTCACACAGTAAAGTTCCTTCACCACAAGGAGCCTTGACATTTTTAGGGGCAATATACCAGCTAAGCTTTCCTCAGCAAACACTGATTTCCACACCTCTTGCTGAATGATTCATGAAAAGTCAGTGAAAACAGATTACACATCCTGGTTTAATGGATGGACATACTTTATCCTGTTTAGCAGCTTTATCGTGGGGACAAGGGGAGGGATGGCTTTAAAAGAAATAGTCCCACATTAGGTGTAAAACTTGCACTACCTCAGCNGATCTTTTCCAAACTAAATGATTCTGTGATCCTATGAAGTGATGATAGGTATCAAATTTTAAACAATTGTTTTAAATATAGTGTAGATATATTTGAGTTGGTTTCCTGGTAGTTAATAAAGAAGTAATTTTAGACTATAATTAAGTAGATCTTGTTTTTGATATATACTCCATATTGACAAGACTGAAAAAAAACCTTCACCTAAAATATTTTACCAGTGTTCATGCAGAACTAAGGAGAATTGTAGGGTCTCTGAAGTTTTCACAGTAATATTTAGTATTTTTCATTTGACTCATTGCTACTGCCTTGTTAACCATCCTTTGAAAGAGCTGCCTCCACTCACCTCACACAGTAAAGTTCCTTCACCACAAGGAGCCTTGACATTTTTAGGGGCAATATACCAGCTAAGCTTTCCTCAGCAAACACTGATTTCCACACCTCTTGCTGAATGATTCATGAAAAGTCAGTGAAAACAGATTACACATCCTGGTTTAATGGATGGACATACTTTATCCTGTTTAGCAGCTTTATCGTGGGGACAAGGGGAGGGATGGCTTTAAAAGAAATAGTCCCACATTAGGTGTAAAACTTGCACTACCTCAGCATGTGAAAAATGCCAAATTAAGTAATTTCCTCAACATTACTTGTAATTATGCTGCTGAATAAATAAACTTTAAGGATAAAGCCTCTATAATGCAAATTCTAGCCCAATGCTTTACTTAATGTCATTAAAATGCAAAGCTCAGTTAGGGAATTGCTAACATTTCTGCTTCTGTCCAGCTCCATACAGATGAGCCTGCAGTACCTTAGAGCTACCTTCGAGCAACATAAAAGGGGACAGGGTTTTGATCTCAGAGTCACCCAATCTATAAAATGAACAGAAAATGCCAGTGCTTGTTCAAAGTATTTCACCAAGCCTAACTCTTTTATAAGATTTCTGAACCGTAAGTATTCCACAAGGAAGAGCTCCTTAGTATTGGAGTATTGGATTACTGGATTCAGTGGGTTGCTTTGGTAGCCTCTTTTTCAGTATCTTTTTTTGCTGTTGCATTAACTTCTCAATGAACTATTAGAGACTATTAGATAATAGACTATTATAAGAATGTCTCTTTTGGTTTTTTGGTGTTTTTTTGGTTTATTGCCATTGAGGTTTACTACCATCTTGTGAAGGATAGAAGAAAAAAACTGTGATATGTTACAGTGTAAAGTTTGTGTTGACATGAAGTTAGAATGTCTAGAACTTCTGAGTGGTTCAGGTCAATCCAAATGAATGCTTCATATCCTTCTACTAAATATAATAAAGAAATAAATATACTAAAAAGTAAATATAAAAAATGCATGCGTGATGCACAATTTCCATGATAATTTAGTAGTGATAGAATTTGCAAAAAAATGCAATTTTCATTAGGCTTACTCATCACCACTCCTCATCTATAAACTCATCTCTTTTGAATATTCCTTTTAAAGCACTGTGAGAAAACAAAGGTAGAAAAAATTGAACTCTCATGCAGCCCAGCAACAAAAATTGAAAGTCTCTGTGGCTGCAAGGTGATACCATGACAGTTGTAGGGATGACACAGACTTACTGATCATATTTCAAAATCAGAAGCACCTAAATTTTAATGAAAAAGACTTTCCCCCAAGCACAGACTACCAAGTAAGTAACTCAGTCAGTAAGCAGTGAAAACAAGACTCTAAAATTGCATATCAATGACCTTCAGATAGGACCATATGTCAGATTGTTTTATTTGTATGTTGTGATCAATATTTGCAAACTTGTATTAAAAAAATTATGATTCTTAAAAATAAATATGCTTATTTCAGAACTTTGGGAATATCAAGACAAGTTTCAGAGTCATAGAGAATTTTTAAGGAGATATCTATTGAGTTTATGAAATTAGAGCTCATTTGAAAATAGATTTATTATATAAAACTCATATAAGATAAAGCAAGTTTATATATTTGATGTAATTTTATAAATTTTGAATCTTATAACTTATTTTTACTTCAGTATTAGACAATTTATGGTTTTAAGACTGCCTAGTTAAGAAAAAGAAAGATTCATATTATGCATGGATTGAGAAAGTAAAGATATCCAGGGAACCTGAGCACTGGAACAGTAACATAAGTTTTTTCTGGAAATCCTTAACCTGGCATGAGTACTAAAAATTATTATATAAGTAAATTTAACTGTCCATTTTCAATTTTAGCTCACACATTTGTCTTACTTTTCCTTTCCTTTAATTCTGAACACTTCTAGGTTTTTTCCTATATTTAATTCTTAGTGTAGCTCAGATTCTCTTTTCCCCTTCTTTCGTTGCCCATTTTTATTTCTATTTTATATAATTTTCCTGCTTTGAAATCTTTGTCTCTTCTTCTTTCTTTTAATATCTCTTTTCCACTTATTTTTTCTCAAGCTCTATTCTTTTTAATGATATTTCTGTTGCTCTCATTTCACTCGTTTTAGACTTTTTAAAAATTAATTTAATTTTTTAGTTTGCACTAGCCTGCTTTTCTAAAGAAGCTTTGCTTGTGTAAACACCCTATTTTTTAAGCCGTCTATCTGTCTCACATCAGTACTTCTGAATCTGATGGCTCATTAACCAAAGCTGACAGACCAGCACGGAGTCTTAGAGATAAGGCATTTCCCAACAGGTTTGGGGAAGTTGGCACTTGGCCGGAGGGCAGAGATCCAAATCAATGTCCCATCAAGCGAGAGGCGGCTCCTCCTTGACCTCATTCTGAGGAGCTGCAGGAGCTGGTGCTGCTCCCGGCCAGCCCCGGGCGCGCCGCTGCTTGCCCGGCACGCAGGTGAGGAGGAGCGCGGTGGCGGCAGCGCCAGACACGGGCAAGGGGAGCACCTATGCCAGCAATCCGCAGACATCGAGCAGCCTCTCCGGGTTCCTTGCTCATTAACTTTTATTTTCTCCTCTTCCTCCTCCACTGCCAAAGTTAAGCCAAGCCAAACGCTTTCACTCTGCAGAAAGCTGTTGCAGTGCTCAAGCTGTCCGGCTTGTCCCTGATATTCATGACAACTGACTTTGATGACCAGGTCTATTCGTCTGTGTACAAAATTGACTTATTGACTGATGCTGGATGAGGCAAGCAGATGGAATTATGGTTACCAAGTCGATACTTTTGCAATAAAGGTCCTAAGTTACTGCATAAGACAAGCCAAGCCACCAGAACAGTTTCTAAAAGCAGAAACATCTGAATTTCTCTACTTTTATTGTACCAGCAATAAGAACTTTATGTTGTTTAATTTTTCAACATTTATTTTTAAGGCTATTTAATAATCTTCAGTGAAACAAACAAACCCCAAATCATCTGTCACTACAGAGGAAGCACAGTAGAAGGACAAAAATCATACACAAGGTACACAAAATTGTTCAGGGAATGAGATGCTTCAGCTAAAGATACATGCTTGAATCTTCACCTAAAGCATATGTAGCACAAGAAGTAAACAAGAAGGAGCTATCAGGAAACCCAGGTAACAACACAATATATAAATTCAGTTTTTTATAACCTAAAAAAAGGCACCTCCCCCCCTCCTCATACACTAAGAGAAAACTGCTAGAGAGGACCAAAACTATGTTCTCTGCAGAAAACAGCACAATACAAGCCTGCTCTCTTTCAAATTCCCAGTGACACTGTGAAGCTGCACTTCTTTTTCCATAACAATGTTTAACTGTAGATTCCTCACATATCCTACTTAAATCCTAATTAATAACTTAGCTGGTAGAGACTCATTTGTGAGAGAGAAATTTTATATCTAAGCAGTAAGTACCAGAGATGGCATATAATTAAAGTTCCTTACCCTTGGCCAAATACCATAGCTGTAAACTGTTTGTAAAAAGGGGCATAATCTACTATTCCAGTTGCTTTATTTTGAAAAAAAAAAAAAAAAAATGCATCCAAGTATTTNATAACTTAGCTGGTAGAGACTCATTTGTGAGAGAGAAATTTTATATCTAAGCAGTAAGTACCAGAGATGGCATATAATTAAAGTTCCTTACCCTTGGCCAAATACCATAGCTTTAAACTGTTTTTAAAAAGGGGCATAATCTACTATTCCAGTTGCTTTATTTTGAAAAAAAAAAAAAAAATGCATCCAAGTATTTTTAAGACCACATTTTATTCAAAATGCAATCCAGTCAGTATAAGTGAGGTGTATACAGAATATATCTGAAGTCAGATGCCATAACAGAAGTATGCAATATTTTGTTTACTTTCTGGATCATTTTATGGTTCACCTGAGAGCCAGATAACTTCATCTAGATAGGCATGAAAACACTGGAGAAGTTCCAGATCAACAGGGAAAGACTTAGTAAGTTTATGAAACATCAAGATCTGAAGGATGTCAGTATTTACTGTATTTTGGAGACATCGGTAGCCTTTAGTCTTACCCATTTTTACCTGAAAAAAATATTAATTTATTGCAAACCAAGTATCATTTAAACAGCAATCTCTACAGCTACAGAAATAAATGAGGATATACCTGGCAAACAATACTGAAAGCAGCCTCTTAAATGAGATGATCAGGAAGTAAATATATAACATGCATATGTATAACCAGTGCCTTGGAGAAATGATTTTTCAGTTATTTCTCTATTCACACTTACCTCAAAAATTCTAAATCCTCTCTCCCAAATCCCTGGAGTTTGAATTCTCTGCTCTGTCATAAATAATTATCACAGATTCTTTTTTATCATCCTCTTCTCTACTACCTTTAATCCCACTTTATCAGAAATGTTCATAAGAATGCATTAATTTAATAGACTTCTTAGCCATTGCTCCTGCTAGCATGACCTACAATTCTGAATCAAAGTAGGATTTTTTTTAAGATTGTATTTTTTATATAATATACTTAATTCTAGGTTGATCACTACCAAAATGTTGTTCCTCATAATGAAGCTGCTGTGAAAGCCATGGTGAAAACTGTTTTAATATACCTTTAAAATTCTGTAAAGCCTACAATTCCTCCTAAAATGTTTCCTCCATTTGCATTTCATTTATCTACTCTGAAGTCCAATAAATGTACTTTCAATAGTAATAATTTAATCTAATCTAGATTATGTCCTTAAAAATGAATTCTTTTAAATTTCATACATTTTTCAAACTCTGATGCATTCATTCAAAGAAGTAACACACTTTGGATAGCAGCCTTTCCAGATTAGAAACAGTGGGATATCTGATGCTCACCTAAAAGTCATAGGGAGTAGAAATAAGGCTCTGTGATGGAATTCTAAGGTAAAAGAGATATGAAACTTTGTTGCAAAATAGTTAAAACCACTGAATTTGGATTCTGTATTTAAAGCTTAACCTGGATTTAAAATTAAAGCAAATGAACAAAACTAAGATAAAATTGAATTTTAAAATACAAAAAAATCCCCACACCAAACCACAAACAGCTCCCTAAAACTAAACAAGGAGAACCCCATAAAACCTTCAGGGCAGCTTATCAATCACTGTGACTCCAGCTAAACAAAGCTCTCATTTTATCTCCAGCAACAGAGGCAGGAACTACTCCCAGTAATTTACATGCTTGCAGTTTACAGTTGTAAAATGTTCATTCCTATGTTCTTTTAAACATTGGGTCTTTGAAAAGAGATCATTTTCCTCTTTTAGATCAAAAGAGCAGGAAACTCTGTATTGAATTTCAAAAA
Source organism: Notiomystis cincta (assembly GCA_013398075.1). Taxonomy (NCBI): domain Eukaryota; kingdom Metazoa; phylum Chordata; class Aves; order Passeriformes; family Notiomystidae; genus Notiomystis; species Notiomystis cincta. The sequence goes on from VZRX01012440.1 coordinate 45,347, forward strand.
ATCTTTCTGCTGGAGTTTAAGTAATGACTAAATGAGAAGCCATGAAGTAATGGCTTTATTCAGTTGCTGTTACTGACATCAGCCTGTTTACACACTGAACTGAATTACCTCTTGTGCAGTATATTCGTGTGACTCCAGCAAAACAGCCATAGCTCAGACTTGTTTCACTACAGACTCAGATATTAGCTGAAGTGCCTGGAAATGCCCTTTGCCTACTGTTCTTGATCTGGTGCTAACAGATATAGGAAAAAAGTCACTGCACAGTTTAGCTAGAAATTCACATGCCACTGGGACAAGCACAAGAGGCACTGACAACTGAGGCACTCCTCTTGTCAGTCGTGAAACAACAGGGCAATTGAGAGCAAAGATCATGGTATGATGATCTCACTGTGACCATAATTTAGATTTATTTTTTGTGTATGCCTAAAAGAGAACACTTATGGCTGAGAAAAAAACTTTGTGAGAGAGTAGAAATTATTTTTTAATAAAATAGCTCATGCAAGTTCTGTCTTTTTATTTTTTCTTAAACCTGAACTCAGCCCCAAAACCACAAAGTTAAACTTCTAATGTAGGCTAAGTGACATGAGCATTAAGCAATCACTACAGGAACACAGAAATGCTATTGTGTTAGTAAGCCAGAAACTTATCTACATTTTAATTAAGTTAGGGAATTTGGTATACACCTTTTCAATTATTTAATAAGCATATTTTTATATTAAAAATTCTATACTATAGAAGCGACTTCCCCTCGGGTAAGGAGAATAAACTAGCAGAAATAATAAACTAGCAGAAGCCCCTTTTCTCCAATTATATACATATTTTGTTGAAAAACAAAAAAGCAAAACCCACTGAATTGCAATCTACTACTTGATTTGCAGCGGTGCTGCTGCTTTCTTTGGATCTTTCTTCTTCTTTCTCATTGTCAGTCATAAATTGTTGATCTTTTTAAAACTGTGGAGTTGTATAACATTCTTATGTAAATCTTTCCTTATCCTCCAAAGCAGCAGACCTCTGCTGAGAAGACAAGCAATACTGCAGAGCTCTGCAACAAGATTTGAGGACTTCTGATGTGACCTTTGGGTGAGTACATTTTAACCAGGAAATTTGATTATCGTGCATAGCACCATTAGGGACTGCTTCTCCTTTGCTTGATTTAAAAAGGCATAGAGAAACTCTTCCACAAAGCTCGAGTTAGTACTGCCTATATTGGAAAATTCTACTCTGAATTCCTGAAGTTATATAACACCAAGTTTGTTAGCCTTCACATGCAGCCACAGTGAGAAATATGGTTCAGGGCTCCAACAACTTGTTGGGCAGTTCCACCCATGAGACTGATAATGCTGAGTCCATCAATCAAATTATTTATGCAAAGCATCATCCTTGACTGCTGAAGAAGAGGCTACGTGCATGTACGTTGTAATTGAAGTTACTATGTGGTAATAATTCTTGGGGTCTGAAAGCCACATTTCAGGCAATGCTCAGAAGTTTGCTACTTTTACAATGAAGAGGAGAAAGGATATAATGAGAAAGCAGTTCTCAGTCTTGCCCTGCTCATTATCTTATATTTTTGATTCATCCTTCAGAAGCTGAATAGTTTGAGACAAAGCTAAATAATTCTTGGCGTCTGATTTAGGTTCAGTTTTCCCCTAGTCCTTATTAGTGCTATAGTTCCTTGCTTGAAAGGGTACAAGCAGCTTAGATTCTCCCTTAATTCATTCCAAAGCATGTCAACCTTAGAGACATTTATTTGAAGTGAGCTGGGGAAAAGTACTTTTTTCCTTTTGTTCAACAAAGTAAAGCTATGATGTTTATCCTGATGCAGTCTTGTATTCTTAACTATTTTAGAGAAAGAGAATACATCAAATTCTTCTGGAGGCCTCAGCCAAATCAAATAATTCCCATCTCATAAAATATGCTTTTAGGGTCTGATTTTTAATTTACCATTATAAAATTGTAAATTGTCCATTAAAAACAGTACTGAGGCGAAAAGAAAAAGTCAAATGTATGATTTTGTAGAACTTATTTTTGGAGTTATAATTATGTCCTCAGAACATAATTATTTAGAACATTTGCTTTACTGGATCTTCTGAATAGGCAGAATTATTAAGATTCTGAATTAATTAACATCAAGCTTTTAACAGTTTTAATATATAACTTTGGAGAACAGAGAGGGGCCAAGGTAAGGCCAGGACTTGGTAGTTTAACATGCTCATTTCTTTTGGGCATCTGAGGTACCAGCAGTTTTGACAAGTAGCTTTTTTTAGCAAAAGACAAAAGCTTCCATGTAAAAGCTAGAATTATTAACATGCATTTTGACGAGTAAAAGGTATTAGAAGATTTTCAAACCAGAATTAATGTTAACATCATGCTAAACTATAAAAGTATGCAGGTTGATCATAAGAAAACGACACAAAGCACAGTTCAAACAGCCTAGCCTGTAAGAATATTGCCAATAGAGTTGCAGGATCATATAAAACAGACATCTGAAAATGAAGCTTTCAGTTCATTTTGCAATATCTCTTCCTAAATTTCTCAACAGAACTGAGCAATTACAATAAATGGAGGTGTGAATGAGGTCTCAGACTTAAGAGAAATAAGAGGGAGATTGTCACTGATGAATACTATAGAAAAGCAGAAAATGAAATTAAATTTGCCACATTAAAATAAAATATATTTTTCATCACCTGAAAACAATAAGCATTGATAAAAGAGCATGGCCTGGCAAAATTTCTTATGAAAGCTCAAAAATTAGGATTTTACAATTCATATACCAGCTTCAGTACCTCATTCAATGCATTTACTGTCTAATTATCTAAGGTCTTATTTTGTTTTGCTACTTCAAAATACATAGACTTTCTGTTGATTTTAGAAATTACTCTAAACAAAGTTCTCTCACAAGCTGATCTTCCATGAGTTGATGATGCAAATTGATAACTCCTGTGGTTTATTTCACTTCTCTTGGACACTTTAAAGAACAGAATAGAATATTCCCTGGAAGAGTTTTTTCACTGCCTTCTAAGGAAACCCAAACACTTGTCTCAAAATAATTTCTGCAAATTACAGCAGAAATGTGTGGTGTCATGTTCATAAAGCCTTACATACTTTGTCAGAATTGGAATGGCAAGATATTCCTCCATCCCCGTTTCATGATTCCCCTATTATCAAGCTAGGGGATCACCATTCTTGCTACAGCCATTCCATCTATATGCTTTAATTTGACTATACACAAAGCTGACTATCATTTTTCTTGAGATATACAAAAAAGTACTGAAATGAGGTTCAGCCACAGGATCATCTTTGACATAGTCTGACTTTCAAAGTGAGGAAACTTTCTCCCAGATTTCTGCATAGGAATAGTCAAGGTATGTTAGCCCAAGGATGTTTACTGCTTCTGTTGTATAGGGGTTGCAACAGAAAAAATTAAGTACAGTTAAACTAACAGTGATATGTTTTTTTCAAATATTCAACTATCACCTTCTGATTGGAAGGAAATTGAGAGTGGTTTACATGCTATTTAATTATTTCTTCTTTTTCTCAAGGATAACTTTCTGAGCCCAAAATTGTGTTAAAAAATAATAAAAAAAGAAAATTCACATCAGAACAGGAATATGACTGAAGAATTAAGTCCAAGAGTAAGGAGACATGACCTTATTTAATTATATTTGAGGTACTTACATATTTCAATACAATGATTTATTAAACAATATTATTTTCTCCTTATGCTTCATGCTTATATTGAAATAAGTTATGCTAAGCAAAAAAAAAATGCTTTCCAAAAGATGTGGTGCCAGAAAATTATAAAGATTATATGCAAACTTTACTTTGACTACTTTAGAAATGAAACAATATTACATTTCCTTCAGTCCTTCTTTTCATCCAAAATCTACCCCAAAGATTTTCCTTTGCTAAGTGCATCTAGAAACATGTAGTGCCATTTAAAAAGACCCTGAAATACATTTCTGAAATTGAAGAACTCCTTCATATTTCAGAACTTTGTCACTAGAAGATTAGTTCAAAGCAATCATATAATACTTTAACCGTTGACCTTTCTTTGGTTGATGGAATGTTTTCTCTTTATGGCTTATCTACAAATGACACTTGTACTGACCCCAGTACATCATGTCTGCCTTATTACTGTGAGTTAAGAGTATTCTGAGGACTCCTTTTGTTCTCATCTTCACTGTTTATTCATTTTAGCCAGGGGTCAGTGCTTGCTCAAATCATCAGTAACTGCTGAAAATCTTCAGTTTCTTTTGAACCAGCTGCTGGTTCTGAGACAAAAGGCCCTATATGGAAATACTTAGCAGTGAAGAGCTATAGAAAACAGTTTCCAAGGATATGTTAGAGGAATAACATAAGGTTTGACAGAATTATTTCCTAAGATTTATAGTAGAATTGGACACTGATCAAAAAAACAAGGGTATTTTAAATAGAAATGGAAAAAATAATACAAACCAGGCTGACTGATATAGTTACAGGTACAGTGATATTATTCAATAAGTTCTTTAATTTTTTCCAAAAGACTATGTTCAGACAATTTTATTTAATGTTGCAGATAGAAGAGTAAATGAAAACAGCAGTGTTTTCTAGTATTTTGGACAATTCTGCAATGACGAATTTGTCTTTAAAATGAAAGGAAAATGATTGAGGGGTCTCCTTTTTCTATCGAAACCCCATTGTTGAACATTCTTTCTGTTTCTTCAGTTACACAGGTTGTCAGATTTTAAATAGTGAAGGAAAATATCTTTGCAAGAATAAGCTTAGTAACAAGGTTATATAAACCACATAAGTTAAGGTTTCTCCTGTAAGTCAAAGGGAAGTGATGTTAAAACTATTCCTTCAATGCAAAAATAATCTGGATCACATGAGGCCGAATGTATTTCTTACAGCTCATTGAAAGGTCAGACTAAATACCATAGGCATAGAACTTCTCAATCCTAAACCCTCTGGAAAGTTACCTGAGTAAGGACTTTAGCATTAGTTTTAAGCTAAAGACATACTTAAGAGATGGATTCAGCAAAAGTTTCTATGTCTACCAAGTGAGACCCAGATGAAAAATAGGTCCAAGAGCCCACATTCTGGTGGGTCTGAGGAGGTGAGTGTTCTGCCCTCATGTGTTTTTAAGACAACTTCAGTAAAAGTGCCTCTGCTAAGGTGGGTCTTCCAAGGTGGAGCTGCCAAGGTGATGATCACTAACTGTCCCCTGTAAGGTCCCAGAGGAGGTTGCTCAATGTATGTGTAGCACGTGTACATCAGTTCACTCGGGGACACTACAGGAGTGTGCTACATCAGCAGGAGGCATTACTTTCCAGGCTTCTGCTCTAGCTAAATTCAGCAGCACAACTATTTCCCCTGAAGTTTGTTATCTCATAGACATCGCCTGTGTTTAAAAGACGGGCTTATGAAATAACCAGAGAGAAGTAATTCTCTCTCTAAAACACATTGCTGATAGTCTGCTTTTTGCCCTGAAACATGATTCTCTGTCTTCTTACATGTTTATTTTGACTGATTTATTATATACCCCTTAGGTGAGAGAAAACTGACAGCTCATGGACTGTAAAATATTTTTTCTGCTTAGAAGTGCCAGTTTACTGAAATCTAAACAGTTAAGAACGAAATATAGTTTAGCAGGACGGTTTTGTTTGGTTGGTTAGTTTGGTCCGCTTGGTTTGTTGAGGGCATTAAAGAATTGCAGAAATGTTGGCATTTTCTAATAATTTGATTTTTAATGAAAATTAATTTTTTTAAATTTAACTTTTCACTTTAAAACATCTGTCATAGAAGCTAAAAAGTTTTTAATTAATCTGAAAAACAGTTTCTTCCAAATTTTACTTTGAAAATATTTGACATTTAATATTTCTTTAAAAATAATAATAATTAAAAAAGTTCATATAATTTGTTCTTAAGGTAAAATTCTTATCTGCCTGTATCTATTAAAGGAAAAAAAATAATACATGTGTGCATTATATATTCGTTATACACACAGGTACCAACACACATACACATATTTCAAAGCAGCTGTGAGGAGAAGGACTTAGGCGTAACAGTGGGTAAATAACTCAGATAAATAACCTGGAAATGCACACTTGCAGTCTGAAAAGCCAAACGTATCTTGGAATATGTCAAAAGATAAGTAGCCAGCAGATTGAGGGAGGTGATTCTGCCCCTCTGCTCTGCTCCTGAGACCCCACCTGGAATGCTGCATCCAGCTACGGGACCCTCAGTATTAGGACACGGATCTGTTGGAGCAAGTCCAGAGGATGGCCACAAAGATGACCACCAGAGAGCTGGAGTACCCCTGTTAGGCAGCTAGGCTGAGATTTGGGATTGTTTAGTCTGGGAATGACTGATGAGACTTTATAGCAGCCTTCTTATACCTGAAAGGGGCTTATAAGAAAGCTGGAGAGGGAGTTTTCACAAGGGCATGTAGTGATAGGA
>VZRX01012440.1:52380-73544 GCA_013398075.1 Notiomystis cincta
GTAACAGTGGGTAAATAACTCAGATAAATAACCTGGAAATGCACACTTGCAGTCTGAAAAGCCAAACGTATCTTGGAATATGTCAAAAGATAAGTAGCCAGCAGATTGAGGGAGGTGATTCTGCCCCTCTGCTCTGCTCCTGAGACCCCACCTGGAATGCTGCATCCAGCTACGGGACCCTCAGTATTAGGACACGGATCTGTTGGAGCAAGTCCAGAGGATGGCCACAAAGATGACCACCAGAGAGCTGGAGTACCCCTGTTAGGCAGCTAGGCTGAGATTTGGGATTGTTTAGTCTGGGAATGACTGATGAGACTTTATAGCAGCCTTCTTATACCTGAAAGGGGCTTATAAGAAAGCTGGAGAGGGAGTTTTCACAAGGGCATGTAGTGATAGGACAAGGGGAATGGCTTTAAACTTTATCTCTTAGAAGCTGTCACTGCCTCTGGCAGAGGGCTTGGAATTAGACAATCATTAAGGTCTCTCCCAACTCAAATCATTCTATGGCTTTATGATTTTATAAAAAACACAAAAGAAGACTGAAGTCTATTTTTTCCATAGATTAAGTCATCTCATTCTTACTGACTACTTCTGGGGTGGCAGTATTGGTAAAAAAACAAAAGCAGGAACAGCAATGGCATTTGCAGTATTGTATTATACAATTCTGTTCCGAAACTTCAATTAATTTACCATGATGGTAAAACGTATAAGAAATGTTTGCACCTCCAGTAGTTCTTCCCTTGAGGAGCTGTAGAATTATAAGTCACACAGAGACATGTTTTAGGATTCATGACAGACAGAGAGGAAATTGTCTTGTCAGTCTCACAAGTCTGAGGATTGCAAACGGAATCTCATCAAATGTAATTTCTATTCCGCTTTGTATATCAAATGCCTCAACTAAAATTCCACATTCTACTGTGACTGAATGAACTTGCTCCTTCTGGACAGCTGCATTCCGTGAGCCTTCCAGTACTCTGAAAAGATAACAAAACTGTCCGTAAGAATTAAAGGTGAAAGATGAGATAAATAGTGGAAATTTGGTGGTCGTTAGTGCTGTGTTTTTGCCTGTCTAACTGCAAACAGAGAAAGACAGGTTTCTTCAGCTTGCATTAAGCATCCTTTCATCAACAGCAATGTACTCTTTGGTGAAATGGTGGGAAATACTTGATATTACAATAAATTTAATTGCAAGCAAATACGAAAAAGAAAGCAATACTTCTTCATAGTGTTTTTCTTCTGTTTTATAAAGGCTTACACGTTCTTGTTTCCCTAGAGAACAGAGAGTATTGCTCAGTCCCTTGTAGATGTGAGATTTATCTGAGGTGCTCTCTGTTGCTATTGAAGGTGTTAGGTACTTTTAAAATTACCGGTAATACCAAATAATGCTGTATTTACATGTACAGTAATTCCAAAATGCACCCTGGACATTGCAAGGAACCCCGTGGTGGGAGCTATTGATGTTGAATTTCACCTTCAATCTAGCTGAGCAACGGTGGCTAAGCAGTGTCTAGCAGGTCGTGTGAGGTCGGGACCAGCACATGTATGTTTGTATTTCATGTATTACAAAATGAAATGGGATTTCCTGGTGATCCTAACTAGTTCTGATTCGATAATGTCTAGGTTAGTATTTAAGTCCATGTTCAGCAGCAAATCCCAGGATGCTCTGACAAACCCTTTGAAGCAGGCAGCTTTGCTCTGCAGCAACTTGCCACCAATGGCATCCCTGTCATGTAAGGAGAGAAGATGTCACTGCTTAGCTCTCAGTGATTCATGTCCTCTCTGAGCACAGTAATTCTGTGCTTCTGGTTATTGCTCTCTGGAAGTCTGCGTTTTTAACTACAAACAAAATTAATTCTGATTTTCAGGAACCTTACACAGATAATTGTTGAATAAATGTGTATGCATTTTATTAAAATGTATATTTATATACAAATATAATAGTTACACATGTAAATAACAATGAAATATATAAAAAAGAAAGAGAAAAAAAAGCACTTTTCAGTAATAATGGAAAACACAGCCAAGGGAAAACTATAGTAAGCTGGAATTGAGATTTAAAGCCAATAATATTAGTGTAGGGTTAAAAAATTAACTTAATGTTACCATAAAAGGCAAATCTGGAAAATTCTGTGGTTATTTAAAAGTGAAAATCCATATGTATTAATGTAGGAAGATATATTTTAAACAGCTGAAATTTTAGCATGCAGACAGTTTGAATTTCTCTGATGTCACAAACCAACTATTTTGAATGAGGGCTTAACTAATTTTGCATTTAATCATAGCATACAGCTGTTGAGATTTAAGACCTTTTTAATTTAAATTTAGTTTCTACTGGAGTGGAAGCGGGAAGAATATACTCTAAGTGTAAGAATATACTCTTTTTAGTATGAAATATGACATTTAAAATGACATATTTTTAATTAATTCATAGCAAAAATAGCAGTCCTAAGTTCTCAGAATCTTTTCTTCTGAAGTTAACATCCTCAGTTTAGGGAAAATGCAACATGTGCAACATATGCTCAGTTAAAACAAAAGGACTTATTCAAAGCTTGTATTGACATATTTTTGACACTTGACATACAATATGCATGAGGATAACATTCAAATCACTAATCTATGGATGAAAAAGTCAGAAGAAGGAAAACTGAAGGTTATTCCAGTAGTGCTAAATGATATGTGTTATTCTTATGGAATGTGTTGAAAAATAAGTTTAGATGTCTTCCCAAACACTGACAACTAGAAAATGTTTTAAAAGTGTTCTTTATTTGTCTGAAGAAAGCATATAGTTCTACTGTGAATGTTTTGTTTTTTCAGTCAGTCAATTCTGCTACTACCTATTTATAAACAATTATCAGAGACCTATGATATTAATCAAATGAACAAAATGCACTCTTGAATTATTTCAGTTAATTATACAAAGCAGAAACTTGTCTGAGAGGGTCAAGTGTCTTAATATGCACTCAAAGTGTTCAGCATTCTAGAATAAAATTACTTTGATCTTTAAAAAATTCATAAAAGAGGAATGAATATTGCTAACTGCTAATTGTATATTTTTTACAATATATGTATTTTTGCTAAAAGATTTTAATAGAGGTCTGGAACTTCACAAGATAAAATTAAACTATTCACAAAAAACTTACTTTCCTGTAATCTCAGCAGAATGCCACCGGTCTATAAAGGACCAGAAAAAAATAAACTGAATATTGTAACACATCCTTTCTAGATAAAATTTATGTGTGCTATATTTATGGGTTCAAATTGAAAATATGGAAAGGAAATATGGAGAGGAAAAGAGATTTGCCTGTTATTTTTCCTTACCTCCAAGAGAATAAGTACACTTGTAATCCGGAAAGCTTCGGTGTTGCCATTTGTTTGGTTTTATTTGGTGTTTATTTTGTTGGTTTGGAGAGTACAGAGATACTGGGGAAAAAGTACTCTACAATCCATGTGCTTAACTGCTAAGATGGATATGCCCATCACCTCTATCTGTGCTCATGGCAGAGCAAAAAAAAAAAAAAAGCTTTTTCATTGCAGTTATGAAACGTGGATAGAGAAGGAATTGTATACACTTAGTATATAACTGTTTAATTATACACATTATTTTGACAACATGGACATTTGCTTAAAATGTTTAATATCTTATATTAATTATTTTAGATACAAAGAAATGTATGTGGCTTGTACATTTAATACTAATGAATAACTGAAAAAGATAAATAATTATTAATCTGTTTGCATTTATAAAACATCAGTGCACAAAACATATTTGGCTCTGTTTCCTTAGCTACCTAGGACATTATCAGCCATGCAGAACCATATGTCACCAGAAACAGTTATAAATTATCACTTCCTTGTTCTTTTAGTGCTGAGGAGGGAAAAAATAAAATTCAAACCTCCAAACTGAAAACCCTCAGGAACCTGCAGAAGTAAAACCTACTTTATATACATTAAATGGATGTCTTAAAAGTTTCATTTTGGGTCTCTCACTAGTTTTAAGTCGAAATGTTGAGATTTAAATTTCAGGCAGCCTTAAAAAGTTTTTGAATTACTGTCCTTAGAACCACATGCAGAACTCTTAGGTCCCTGTTTAAACTGAAAACTAAACATCTAACCAACTACTTTGTTGGTTTGATTCTTCTTCTGCCGTATCAGAGACTCCCCAGATTGCTTTCCCTAGGAGTGTACATCACCCTAGACAAAACTTAAGAGCAGTTGCATAATTAAACGACTCAAAGAATTGCCCTAATAAGCACTTTGAACAGCATGATTACCACACATTTAAAAGTGGAATTCAAATTCAAACCCCTAAATATAGATGTCTGTAAAGGAGTTCTCTACCCGTGATTTAGCTAATGTAAGATGTAAGAAAGGTTTGCAGAGATGCCAGGCTCTCTATATGCTTGATCAAAGTTGGTTATGTCACCCCTGGTGATTTGAAGGCACCCACCTGTAGAAAGTTTTAGGTTTTCCTTCAGAAGTGACAAGTGTTGCAATTCCAAAGCATGAGTTTGTCAGGATGACAAGTTTTAAATAAGAAGTTTCTAGTCTCAGGAACCCAAGTTATTGTTTAGCAAGTGTATTCATACAGGATAAGAAACATTAAAAGTCTTTAGGTTTTTGTTTTTGTTTTTATTTTTTTCTTTCCCCTCAGACAGATTAATATAGAATATGCTTGTTTGGGGAACTTATAGGAATGATTTCTCCATTATGTGCATTATTTGAAGATACTAGTCTCTAAAAATGCTAATTAAAATAACTCTTATTGAAAAATGTCTTGCCAGACAACTTTGCCCAGATAAAAATACAAGCAAAACTCAGTCCTGAGGTAATACTGCAATATATTACAACTAAAAGAAAAAAAAATGTTTCTCTCTACAGGTCACAGTTTCAGTACTGAAAAGAATTTCTTTCTCTTTCCCCAAAATAACATTTCACTATTTCACTGGAATAATCAGATTTGCATCAGAGAATTTTGTAAGGTTAAATTTAAAATTTTTTTTATTCTACCTGTGAGTTTTTAAATTAACATATTGACATATTGTTTTTCTCAATTAAAAAGCATAGACAAAAAAGTAATGAAATAAGTATATTCCTAAAATACATTATTGAAAAGGGTATTGCATAGGGCTGAGCTGAAATGTCAGTCTTAAAAAAGCAGCATTGAATTAATAAAATAGGAAGAATTTTCTTCCATGAGTTCCTGAGACAGAGATTTATCACTTGCTTGTTGAGCTTGACTGACTGTGAAAAGAAACAAGCAATTTCACCTCAGAGACAGCACATCTTCAAAATCCACTATGACACCCCAACTTTCAAATTTTTAAGTCAAGTCCTTGCAAAAGAGCCTTATGAATCTGTTTGCCAGAAGTCATGCTCAAAGTTTAAATGAATGCCAGAAGTGAAGTTTCACACTTTCAGCTGGAACTGGACCAATTAAATTGTTCAGCTTGATTCTGTCTTTAAATTTCATCAGGGTATTTATGTTTCTGTTAGCTCGTTTTACTGGCTTCATATGATGTAGTGCTTACTGTTAATGGAACAATATTTTGGGGCTTTTTTAGCAATCCTATTGTGTTTTCTGAACTGAAAAGAAGTTTCTGGGGTGCTTTGATCAAGACAGAATATTTTCAAGAGAATTTTTTATGGATTATAGGGCTTTAAAAACAAGTCTGTGCTATATGTGCTGCAGAGCCAGAGAGTTGAGATTTTTATGCATCTGAATTAGAATTAGGCTTCATGAGAGCACAGCCATTGAAGCCTGCAGAAGTTCTCCAGAGAACACTTACAGAAAAATTATTTTCCTCAAATCATATGCTTTTTATGGTTGAATACTGAGAGTCTGATTTTATTTCCTATGGAAATCAGGGTCAGTGGAGGTTTTTTATGTTCAGAATATGACAGGCCCTGGAAGGTAGTTTCTCAATGTCTGTTAAATCCCTGTGGGGGATACTGTGGAAGGCAAAATCATTGAAATAAAAATGAATTTGCTTTTCCTGCATATTTTTGTGCTTCTTAAAGATAAATCACTCTTTATTTTTCTATTGTATAGCTATAAGGGAGACAGAAGGCATATATCATACTTCATTTCCTACTGACTTCATGGCACTTTCAAACAAATGGCACTTTGCTTTCGAATTATTTAAAATTTATTATTTCTGTGTATTATCCCCTAATCTATGGACCCTAATTCAAAATTATAATTCTGCTCTAACACTAAGAATATTTCAGGTGTGATTGGAATCCTTTTGATGAAGTTACCCCTGAGCCTAAAGTTCTCATCTGTGCTGCTGTTTGTTGCTGACACTTTGGACAGTGACTCTATTCTGCAGTTCTTTGCCAGGAGTAAGGATTCCACCACAGTGTCTTGGTCTATTCAAAAAGAAGAAAAATCTTATTAGTATCAGAGAAGAGGGAAAAGGAAAAAGAAGTAGAAAGATAACTGTCAACTATATCAAATGATGGCAAACAAAAAAAAATGCGTTTAGATCTTTTCTATGAATTATCTTGCTCTAGTATCATTACAGGACTTGAATACCCTATAATAATGATGATTAGAGTTTTATATTGCAAAATAGACATAATAATGAATAATGCAGAAAAGGTTGTGTTTTTAGGACAATGATTTAGTTCCTACACAAGGTGTAAGTCTATCTGATATAGTGAGAGAAGAAATAAGGGGAATGGTATTCTTCCAAATAGATGTAAAAAAAAAAGAACTCAAGGTTTTCTTAAGTAAAAACAAACAAACAAAAAAACCCACCCAACCAACCAAACAACAAAACCTCAATTTATTTATTATTTTAATTTTAGAGGTTACTATCTAAAAATATCAGCAGAATAATACTTTTAAAGCTACTTCTATGGTGATAACCATGTCTCTGGTTAATAAACTGCAATGCTGAAGAGCAAGCTCTGGTTTCAGAGCTGAATTTGATCATAAACTCTGTGTCAAAAATATTTAAATCAAAATTTAATAATAATAAACATTTTAATTTTAAATTTGTTCACTAAAAGAAAGGAACAGCTTCAATTTCTGAACAGCAATTTAAGTTTGCATTACTCTGATTGTTGCAGAAGTTTCAGCAACTCATTTTTTGAACTTACCCATCAGAACAGTGTTGTAACTAGGAACCCAGATGAGAGATCTCTGGGTCTATTTTGCATAGTGTTTATGAAAGAGTATTTTAATGGGAGTCCTCAGCTCTGACCATGGGATATTTTGTCTGTGCAAATTTGGTGTAATAGTATCCACTTCCTTTTTCATGCAAATATGTAATAAATTTCTTAGAAGGTTCATACTTAATTGTATTCAGCTTTTATTCATGTAGTTGAATATGTGAGAGGGAAGGAAATGAAGCATGCAACTCCTAAATGAGAGAACTTCAATGAGATAATCACAGATTATACTGCATAAGATCCTTTCACACCCTCTTTCTACTCATTAATTTTCCAGAAGTAGGCTTTAAAAGGCATAATATTTTTCTTTGACATAAGAAAATGATTAAAATTCTTAATCTAAACTGTAATGTAACATGCACCATTTGAGCCTCCATAATCAAAATCTGAGACATAAATAAAGTATTATAAAACATGCTTACAAAGTTTTTATTTGACAGTCATTGATCTTTATCTGTTGTACTTGTTTATTTTCACTTAAGGTAGACACTTTTAAGTAACTATTTTTAACATAGACTTTAATATTTCAGGTATTTATTACTCATTTACTTGTTTCTCACACATTGTGATTACCTTATTAAAATACTGTTGTTTGTGTCATGTTCAAAGTTGTGCTAGTAATGTTCAGAAGCACTTTTAGAGTATTGATACCTGAAAAAAGCTTAAGCAAACTGAGCTTCTAGACTTTAAGAGTAAAAGCAGCATCATTATTGATTTTTAATCTGCCAGCAAAGGTGTATGTTAGTGATTTCCTTCAAAAAATTCACTTAAGGTATGTAACACCTCAATCTCCAGCCAAAACAAAAGCCTTATTTCAAAATTTTAGTTTCAGCATGGGCAGACCAGCATTTTCCTTGTGTATTCCTGATGCTTTCAAAACTAATTTCATTATTTAGAATTTCAATTAGAAGAATAAAGGGAAACTTTCTTTCAAGGATTTCTTCCATTAAACCAGTTGAAATTTTGGCTCAAACTATGAAGTGAGAATTTAGTCAAGTAATGGATACACTTGTTTATACTTTGAATGAGTAACTGGATGAATTTCCAGGTCAGTATTCAAGTGAACTGAAGGTAGACTTGCCAGTTGGTAACGTTTGCTATCAGTTGGCATATGGTAGTGCCTGATATCAAAGTGACACCTGCAAAGCAAGCAGCACTGTTGATTTTAAAATAACAGTTTTACAGTTTAAAAAGAGATCATGAAAAGACCTATTCTTTTCTTGTCTCCAGTTCAGAGTGCCCTCCAGGCCTGAAACAATTTATCCCTCTTTCATGCCATTGTCAGAATTAAAATCTTCCTCCTTTTTAATTTGAGAAGTAAAATTAGTTTGAATGCCACATCAGAAGGCAAATTCCATTCAATGAACTGTACTTTCTTTCATGGATGTATTAAAGATAGCTAAAAAGTGGCTAATAGTGATAAAGAAAAAGGATATGAGTTTTTTCCTAGGCAACTGACATCAAAGGCTGATATTTGAAACTAAAATAAAAACTACAACACTTATCTCATAAAGTATTTTTGGTGTGTGTGTGAGAAAGTAAGGTTTTTGTTCTAAAGTGACACCAAAATAAAACAAGTCTCAGTTGATTTGTACCCGATTCTTAGCTGGCTAATTCAAAGAGGTTCATTATTGACTTCATAACTCAATGGTGCCAAAGACACTTTGTGATTAATACAGAAAGAGTGCTAATGTGTGTGTCTGCATTTCAGACTAGTAAATATTGATGTTCACCTTAGCTGTAGGCACAGTAAAGGCCAGGCCTTTTGATTTTCTTTCTTATGAGGTATGTGCAGGTGTGTGTATAAGGCCATGACTTTCTGTGGCATGTGATGTGGCAGTTAATATTATATTCCATTGCATTCTGCTTATACACTGCAAATAATGTGATTATATAGATTATTTTCAGTGGACATGGTTTTCTAATTATGGAATGGCAAACCAAAAGGTAGAGCTTAACATGCTCTCTGATTTTAAACAGAAAGTAAAACATTTGAGTGTAAATTTACAAAATTAGAATATATTTGGTGCGTGCTTCAGTGTGCAGATCTCAAAAAACAGATGATTGGGCCTCTTGTGGCATCTCCACCTTCTCTTCGCTTTGCTAGAGATCCTAAGAGTTGCAAAGTTTCTGTCTGTTTTTACTTTGATTATGCTTTTTAACTTTAAAAGCTCTCTTTCTGGTCACATCAGTATGTTTAGTATGTTTAGTCCTATGATTTTGTAGCTATAAATGAATGTATGAATCCATTTCATTTGTTTTGTGTGAAGTAGATAATTATACTACATAACAAATTAAATCATAAAAGGATGTCTTTATTGAAGAAAAACTTCTCATATCATGGTCCTATAGGTATCTCAGTATGAACAAACATCAGCACTCATTTGGAACGTGAGGGAAGATTAGCAGGACTCTCTAGAATCCAGCTTGCACACACTTAGTAGGATTTGGCAGTTCATACTGTTGCTTCCTGGATCCTGTGACAGTAAGCTTTTGGAGAGTCCAAAATCAGACCCTGCCTCCGCCTATACTGGACAAGGAAATATCAAGCACAACTTTAATGCTGATAAGAAAATATCAGATATAAATTTCAGGAAAAAATAAATGATGTGGACTCAGAAAGGGAAGGTAGACTTTTTAATTACACAGTTTTCTTAATTTTTTATGCTCACTGTGCCAAGTGGGAGAAAAATATAATTTCACTATAAGAATAGCCCTAATCTGTGCAATAGAAATGTAAATTTTGTAGATTTTCCATTCATTATTTAAAGCTGTTTGATTAGACTATACCAAGTAAGAGTTGAAGCTGCTGTCTAACTCTAATGTTGAGACTATGTTCCAATGTGATTTTGCTGCTTGAAGAGTGTTTCCATAAAACTTTTACATATAAAGAGAAATTTCACTGAAGATACATAATGAAATTTTTTTAATTTATTCATGTATTTCTGTTCTAAATCAGTCTTGTCAATTATAAATATAATTTATAAGGTCTAATGTTCTGAAAAGTGTTCAAAGAAAAGGAAATAAAACAGTTCAAATACATATGCCTTGAAATTACTTCAGAGGCTTAGTTAACAGGAGTAAGAGTTTCCATGATATAAGCATACATTTGCCATCCAAATGAGGGACTCATTAGAAAATAAAAAACACATGTTGGAGCAGTCTGCAATGCACTTCTTTTTGTCACAGAGCCTTTGATTATGCCAACCATGTAATTCTATTTTGATCTTTCCCATAACAGTTCAGACGTGTTACTGTACAGACATTGATACATTGATTGACTACAACAAAACTACTGAGGGCAAAAATTTAGTCCATTCTGTTTATGCAAGACCAGGTCTGCTGTAGAGCTTAACAGTGGAGATTCAGAGGACAAAACATAAACAGAGAAAATTAGGAGTCTTATGCTAAGTTACAATACATATGAACTACAGTATGTGATGTTAGCTGAAAAGATTTTGGGATTTAATTGTGAGCACTCCAGATACTTTTTAAAATAATGGAAAAACAGGTGGAGTAACAGCAGTAGTTCTCAAACAACCAATCCAGAGATTGAAAAAGTAGCAGGGAAATTATTACCCTGTCATTTTTAGAAATGACAGAAGGAAAAAGATTATATGTATATCTGCTATTGATTCTCAAATTTATAGAGAGTTAGAAGAAAAAGTTTAAGTTATGTGCATAGGAATGCACAGGGAATCCTGATTTGTGTGCTATGTAGAAGAAAAATACAAACTGGAATAAATAAAGGACTTTTATAAGTCATAAAAAATAAAAGTCACCAGATTATTTGGAAGTCAGGGTAATCAGCCAAATCAGAGAAGAAACAATTCTGACAAGATCTGTGAAAAGTGGAAAGAGACATTAAAATGTGCAATATCAAAAGCAACATAAAAATTATTTCAGATATCATGCTAATATGTTCAGATTACTTTACATGATATGGGTGTTCTAAATTACCACCATCTATAAGAAATAAGGTAAGAATACTACAAATGACTGAAATATTTAACTACAGATGATTTATTGTTCAAGTTTTAGACTGTGTGAAATATAAAAACTATTTTCTAATGAGAAATTTATGCAGAAAATTTACAAATGAATGGAATGGTTCTCTTTTTAAAAAAAAATAGTCTATTTTGAAATTTATTGCCATTTCTAAATCTTAGATCCACAAGACAGATCCAGTTTTAGGTTCTGATTTTATGAATTTTCTATATTTACATGTCAGTTAAACAAAAATATAATTGTTTAAAACTCTTTATCACCGTGACTCTAAGGAATCAATCCTGTTTTCAAATTTCTTTAGTTCTTCATATGTGTCTGAATCTGGGCCATGTGAAGTGATTTCTTACCTTTCTGATGACAGTGATATCTGCTGCTGTCAGAAAATAACCTGAAAATCAATACTAAAACTAAAGAATTTTTTTTCACCTTTTAAACTTTAAAATATATTTAATTTTATTTACCACACATAAATGATTCTCTAGTGTAATTTAAAAATTCAAATAATTTGTTTTAAACTGCATTTTTGTTAAACTCAATGATGCTTGAAATGTCACCAATGTAAATAACTTTTTGAAAGCAAACCCAAAGAGACTCATTTTATCTCTAAAAAGCTTAAATGTACATGGAAACCATCTGTGTTTTGTCAAAGACATTAAAGTACATTTTCTTGTACTGATTGTTAAATCATCTGCGAGCAATTCTGCTTTGAACTGCTTTGGATAATGGAATGAGGTACTTTTAAAATTCAAGACAAGAAAATTCTTTACCATTTTTGGAAGCAAATCTAATGTGACTTATTCTAAATGTTTGTAAGGTGACTGTTCTGAGTATCTACTTTTGAACATTTTTTTTTGCTTTGACTTGTTTCTTTCTAAGGACCTCAGAATCAAGTTCCTCATAAAGTGTTCAGGAACCTTTGGTACATATTTCCTTCCTTCCTTCCTCCCTTCCTTCCTTCCTTCCTTCCGCACCTTCCGCTCCTTCCTGCCTGCCTGCCTTCCTGCCTTCCGCGCCTTCCGCGCCTTCCTTCCTGCCTTCCGCGCCTTCCGCGCCTTCCTTCCTGCCTTCCGCGCCTTCCGCGCCTTCCTTCCTGCCTTCCGCGCCTTCCGCGCCTTCCTTCCTGCCTTCCGCGCCTTCCGCGCCTTCCTTCCTGCCTTCCGCGCCTTCCGCGCCTTCCTTCCTGCCTTCCGCGCCTTCCGCGCCTTCCTTCCTGCCTTCCGCGCCTTCCGCGCCTTCCTTCCTGCCTTCCGCGCCTTCCGCGCCTTCCTTCCTGCCTTCCGCGCCTTCCGCGCCTTCCTTCCTGCCTTCCGCGCCTTCCGCGCCTTCCTTCCTGCCTTCCGCGCCTTCCGCGCCTTCCTTCCTTCCCTTTCTTCTTTTCTTCTTTTTTTTTTCCTTTTCTTCCTTTTCTTCTTTCCTTTCCATCCCTCCCTCCCAGCTTCCCACCTTCTCACCTTCCCATACTCCTTCCTGCCTTCCTCCTCCCTTCTCCCTCCCTATTTGGATTGCATCTACTTTGATGAAAGGTCCCACATTGAAACTTCTATTTCCCAAGTAGCCAAATTCAGTGCCTTGCAGCTATTGAGCTATTGAGCCCTCTCCTGCTGAGGCTGAGCAGCCCCAGCTCTTTCAGGACCTCCTGAGATGTCCGATGATCCAGTCTCCCCGTCATATTCATGGCCCTTCACTGAACTGCCTCCAGCATGTCCAGATCTCTCCTGCATTGGGAAGCCTGGACATGGACAAAGAAATACAAATGTGTTCTCAGCATGGCTGAGCAGAGAGGAGGATCACCTCCCTTGACCTGCTGAAAATTCTTTTCCTAAGGTGATGCAAGAAATCTCTGACTTTCTTTGTGATGGGGCACATTGCATGCTCATGTGATATTTTCAAATTATTGCTTCAGATTTGATTGCCTCTCATTTCTTCTACCCCAGATGCTGTTAGTGTTTGGGATTTTTTCTTCTCCTGACCTTACATAAATTATAATTGTTGAAAATATATTTCCTTAGTATTGTTATTTTCTTAGTATTGTGAGCATTCCCTTTTTTCCTATTAATGGTAACATTTAAATATTTTCCTGAATATAATCAAAGGAATAGCATGCAGAGACAAAATAGGTCATCAAAGTGAACTGAATTACCACATTCCTTGTTTTGACATGTCACTTTACATATGCATTTCTACTACCTTATTGTTATCAGTGTTTCTGTTTATACCATAAACTTACAAAATCTAATATAGGGGACTCTGTAGACTACTTCTTCCCTGTATTTAGAAGACCATGTAGCAAGGGGAATAAAAATGAGTTTGTTTTTTTTTCCCTGCAGTAGAATATATTTTTTTGAGGAAGAAATTATTGAAAATTCCATAAATATCTTGTGAAAAATCAAGGATGTTTCAAGAAATTTTATGCATATAAGGAGTCATATAAAGACCTTCTTCAAACATTTTTAGACAGTCATTTAAACATAGATGTAGTTTCTGTTTTCTCTCATCTAAGATTCTTACATCAGACTTAATAATATAATCTGGGTACAAAAAAGGAGCAGAATATGGAAATGAGTGGATGGTTCTTTTTTTTTTTTTTCCTTCATTGTTTTTACTTTTAAAAAAAAAACAATTATGGCTGCTAAGAGGCTCTTTTTCCATTTCTAAACCAGAGTTAATTTGTAACATGTATGGGAACCAATATTGTGTCATTTCAGCAGATTTTGCATTCATAACAAAAATGTGCCCCTTCTCAGGGTTATTTAATCTATAAAGTTGGGTGAGTGATATATTCTGCTAATTTGTTTTACTAGCCACTACAGAATATGTGTCATTATGTTGTGATATTTACTAGAAAGTGAGTTGAAAAACAAATGAGAAAAACTGTTCTATTAAATGCTTATGCAGAGTTGATCTGGTTTTTTTCACTCTTCTTCATTTAGCTGCTATAGAAAAGGAAGAAGAAGAAGAAGAAAGAAATCTGAAGATTTCATCCTGAAAAAGAAACAAATAAAAGAAAAAAAATACAAAGTGGACTACTCCTAACCATCAGACACAATTCTACATACCACAATTTTTTTACAAAGCCTAGTGTTTTTGGGAGAAGATGCTGTTCACAACATAATTAAATGGGACCTTAGGAGAAGCACCAGTCTGTTCCTTTAATAATGCATCACACTCTGCTCTGGAGTACTCCTGGGCTCTGAAACACAGCTCTGTATCCCACTACCCTGCTGTAAAGGCCTCGAGCATGTTTTGTCTAAATGCTAATAGCATTGTCCCTAACAGTTTCTGGGCACAATTTGGGAGGCTGAATTTTCCAGGGACTGTTCAACATAGTTGGTTCTCATGCAGTAAGATTATGCCAGAAGCAAAAAGAGTGTCCCAGAGCAGATGCAGACTACTCTGTTTAGCCAGCTTCAATGCTCTTGAATGCTCTTGGGCATATTTATTTTACTAGTAAAGGCATAGCCAAATATTTCCCACCACAATTTTCCAGTAAAATATCAAAGAAACTTTCTAAGGTATCTCTGAGAGATAATTTTAGGAAAGATTTAATAGTTGCAGCAGACAAATAATTGCTAGTTGTATGGATTTAGGCAAGCTCTTTAGCTGTTACTGTTAATGAGAGATTAGTTTGAATAGGTTTATGCATAACACATAAACCAACAGCAATGTCAGTGACTTATGAGCTCAGAAGAAGTAGTTGGTAGAAGGACTACCTGCAGTGACTACCAAGTAAGTCGTATTAGCACAATCTTCAAATATTTATGGAGTGTTCTCTGACAGCTGTGTCAGGGGTGGCTTTTTTCCTCCTTGGAACTGTAATAATGTTCATTCAATTAGAGTTCCATCACGCAGACCAGGTTTACGAAGATCACAATATATTTTAAAAATATCACATCACTTTATTTGCCTGTCACAAAGCACTGGCTCAAAGAACTTTTCGGCTATGTGATTTAGGATTTTCTACCTGTCTGTCTGAAACACAGAAGGCCTGTAATCACAATTATATGCATGACAATATATAGTCTGAACAATTTCCAAAGTATTCCAAAGATGGGGTTGTGGATGCTCCATCCCTGAAGTGTTCAGGGCCAGGCTGGATGGGGCCCTGACCAACCTGATCTAGTGGAAAGTGTTGCTGGTTATGACAACAGGTTGGAGCTAGAAGGCCTTTAAAGTCCCTTCCAGCCCAGGCCATTTTATGATCCTGTGATTAAAAACTGAAAGTAAGTGTGATGGGTCTAAATTTATTACATCAGAATCTTTAATCTTGCAAGTCAATGTGAAACTACAGTGAGCAAGTGCTATTTGTAAAGACGGAGAATTTAATTATATTTGGATTAAAACTCTGAAATAGATATTGCATATGATAACACAGCAATGATATTTAAAAGATAAGTAATCAAAAGTAATTATTTAAATGAGTTTTTTAATTAAAAGTTGTCACATACTATCTAAATTAATTCTGATTTATTCAGTTAAAAATATATATATACACATAGTGATCTACAATATGTACATTCTAATCCTACTGCAGGATTTACCATCAATCTGGAGATGATTTTAAAGAGTCTTGTTGACTGCTGAAACATGCAAGTGAAAATCATTTGATGTCTTTGGAGACACCTTATAGAAGCTTTTCTGCATAAGGGGGTAGATAAGAACAAGGATTTGTACCAAGGCCTTCAATGAGAGAACAAGGGGCAATTGTTTTAAACTGAAAGAGGATAAGTTTGGGTTTGCATAGGAGATAAGGAAGAATTTTTTTACAATAACAGTGGTGAAACAATAGAAGATACTGCCCAGAGAAGCTGTGGATGCCCCATCATTGGAAGTAACCAAAGATAGATTGGATGGGGCTTTGCTGGTGGAACGTTCCCTTGTCCATGGCAGGGGAGTTGAACTAAGTGATTTTTAAAGGTCCCTTCCAACCCAAGATTTTATGGTTCTATGAAAATCTGGCCCAATATTTAGCTGCTGTGTAATCTCTGCAAAGGCACACAGAGCCTTTTCCAGTAAGAGAACTAAAAATATCTTAAGAGGATGATTACTTGCAATAAGTGTACAGGTATACCAGAAAGAAATGTTCTGAGATTTTTAATCTATATTTAGGATTTTTTAAAAAATGTTTGTCTACATGTATAATTTCAGCCTTCAAATGTAGAAAGCTGTTCTTTATTTAAATGTATTGTTTGTTTTCTGTACACTTCTATATTCTGGAAACATTAAAACTGGTCATTCAGGAAACAAGATATTACCTACCCAAAGGACATCTGCTGCAGATGGTTTGTCTTTGGCAACCATATGTCATATGCATTTTGGCAAAAAGGTTTTTTATTTTTATTTGCCAAGTATTGTGCAGTAGCCAGATATTTTTGAAGCAGATCTATAAATAATACATTTCTCCACCTCTTTGTCTCTCTCTGTTGTTCTTTCTCTCTTTGTTTTAAACCTAATAATATACTCTATGAAAAAAAAAGTGATCTGTAAAATTACAGAAGATGAAGGTCATATAAATTCAAAAGAAAATAATGCAAACATTCTAATTCTTTAAGTTTTTCGTTACAAATTCTCCCTCACAGAACTGGAAACATTGAAGAGAAATGTCTCAAACCTGACAAAATATAATTTAGTGTAAGCATATAGAAAATATTTCAACAAGGTCAAAACAAAGTATTTTGCTTTGCTAGATGTCTCTAACAGGCTGCATGCATATAACTGGATCTATAAAGAAAGTTTAAGATGCACGTTTTAGTCACGCCATTACTTCATGCCAGGATGTAACTTGGATAATGTCATTCCTTTTGGCTCCTCCTCCATGAGAGGGAAAGTCACCTGTGATTGTAGCACTCTGTGATAGATTTTCTGAGAGAAGGCAAAATATTAGAAAGAGTAGGAAATACTGCTTTGTGACTCAGAGCTGCAATATAACCTTTCCATTTTTGAGGTGAATAGAGGTCATAATCTTGAAATCACTAAAGCAGCACAATGCTTGTAACTAAAATTGCTTGAGATAGTTAGGAATGTGCAATGATCACACTTCTCTTTTTCTTTCTTGTTTAGTTGCATGTAATAATCCACTTACCTGTGCAGGATGAGCTGTGGAAGAGGGCCTTAGTGAGAAAGGGTAGCTGTTTTCCAGCTGTAAACTTTTGCAACATACAACAGAGGTAACTAGACAAACTAGACTTCGATGTTGATGTCATTCTTTAAGGCACTATGCCTTTCTTAAGGCAGCTAATATTAATCAATAATTCACACCCTAAAATTGGGATTTTTTCATAGAAATGTCTTGTGATTCAGAAGTAAACCACATTGTCGATGTGTTAATGACTTGAAGCCCACTGACAGTGACCTTGATGCCATTGCCAAATCAATCACGTTGAAATGTTCTTAATATAATTTTATAATCAAATGCTTTTGAAAAAATATATTTCATGAGATGATATCTGAGGGGTTTTAAAACTATAATATACTTTCCACTCTAAAGAGGGTAAAAGTTAGAAGGGATGCACCTTTGTGTAATTACACAAAGAGAACAGCTGAGCGAGAAAAACAGTACTTCTTTAAATGTCTTTCTTGAAGGAGAAAATATTGAAGTTCAATTTAATTTATAGTTGCAAATAAGATTATTTCCCTGGCAGGTTTCTGAAGCAATTTAATACACCAAAAAGAAATTTCAGTTTTGTATATAAACTGCATAAAATATGAGCTCTTCTGGAAATATATTTTTAAAGTATGTTTTCTTCTATTTTTCATACCTTTTTATTTTTTTTTTTTATTCTACTTTATAAACAAAACCCTTGCCATATTTCTCTTCTCATTTCATGGCTTTCCCAGTAGTGTGGATCCAGCATACAGTAACACATCTTACTAAGACTGTGCTTTTATCTAGGCATCATCATAAGTGTGCTTATCTTTTGAATTTCTTGGTATTCACATAACTGTTGTTGGGATAGCATGATTAGCTTTTCTTTTCCAGCACCTTCGTGAAGCAAAATTTATATAAAAGTGGCAAAGCATGAAATTCAAATGTTGGAAACATTCATCAGGTTATGCTTCTCTTATGTCAAACTTTAAAAAGTAATCTTAGACAACTTAGAGACTAAAATATGTATAACTGAATAACAAGCACAAAAATAATCTCCTCTGTCCAACCCTCATAAAAATTGATAACTTCACTGCCAACTAGATCCCACTCATGATTTCCAAACTGTGTATTCCTACAACCCTCCAAGGTCTTCCTCAACTTACACATTCAGTTTTTCCTCACTTGCTTTCAGTGATGCATTCTTTATCCTCAGCCTGAGGAAGATAACACACTTCAGATAACTGAGAAACAGCGGTACAGAGATAAAGCTTACCAGCCAGTGCCTTATGGATTGGCAAGGAAGGCAGCATGATGAAGCAAACCTCTCATCTTTAGGCTCTCAAATTCTTCCAAACATTGTACTTGTTACCCTTACGAGGTCACCTGTGCTGGTGCTTCTGGATGAACAGGCTGGATCAGACCTTTCCTGCTTGCCAGCCTCTGAGGCAAATATGCCAGTGAATGCACATTTTAGACTTTTCCAGTGGAAAATTCACAGTCATTTGAGTGGAAATGATGGAAGGAATTTTGAATTCCAGTAGGCAAGACCAGGACATTTTGCAGATGTTAAGTGTATTTACCCTTATTTTGTAAAAGAACTGGAAAATTCTACTGAATTAACACAATAATATAACCTCAGTAGGAATTAGTTAATGTGAAGTAGTTATTTTAGGTAATTAAAATTTTTATTAATTAATTACATTGAAAAATAAAAGGGGTTTGATTTTTCATTATTATTATAATTATATTATTTTTATTACTATTATTATTATCATTATTTTCTGGAAGGAAAGTTAAGGTTCTTGAGAAAAAATTTAATATATGATTGAAACTTTCTAAGTAAAACTCTGTGATAATAAGAAGATGAATAAAATTTCCCTAGCTCCCTTTCACAAAATCATATAACATCTCGGGCTTGTTAAAATCCAATGTGATAATAAGTTGTTAGAATAATTATTTGAAAGTAAAAGTTGATCAGTTTCTCATTTTTACCATTAAAATGATATTTTTACAAGAAAAAGCACAGCTATAATATTTGTTACTGATAAAAAGTACAGCTGAGCACGTCTGAATTCAATAAATGCATCCTTTAGCTATGGTTACAGTTCTATCCCAAAAGGCTATATAATTTTCTCTTGAAACAAATTGAAGTAGTATCACCAATCCATGTTAAAAGGTTTTAAATAACAAATTGTTTTACCCAAAGGGTTTGGATAATTTCCACATAAAATTGGCCCTTAAAAAATGTCAGAACTATTTAGAGTGATTAATGAAAAAAGCACTTTTAGCGCTCATAATATTTTACGATGCCAATTGCTTCAGCATGTTTCAATAAATCAGTTATGCAAATGCCTGTCTTTTGGAATACAGAATATTACTGTTTTCACTATCCATCAAAGCTGTAAGGTAACTTAGAGATAATGGGTTGTTAAAAAAAAAGAGAGAAAAAGGCTTAAAGAAAGAAAAAATGTCTAATTTTTTCTACTTTATGGTATTACTGGAAACCATTACATGTAGAATGGAAGAATAACATATTTTAAAAGTGAAAACCAAGAGCTTTTCCAGATATTTTCTATACAGCACAAGCTAAAGTTTCCAATATCATTATTTAAATACTCAACTGTTTTTAAAGGATTATACCAAGACCATTTTCTATCAATCTGTCTTGAAAACAAAGCAAAACAGAAGTTTTAAAAATTGTATCTTTTATCCATTTACCAGAGAATTCATCACTACCTTGTGCAAAGCCATGATCTTACTGGTATCCTTGCAAAACAATGTGAGTTAACAGATTTATGTCTGAAGTATTCATGCTTTGTAAGAAACTAGTTTTTACAAGGTTCTCTGACTCATTTCCTGAAGCACCTGGCTGGTGTCTCTCACAATATCTCACCAGGTGGGGCAGTGTTATGGTGAGCCCAAGTTGTAACAAGAGGTCTCAGGAAACAGGTAATTTTATAATTTTTTAGCCAAATTTTTAATTATGGGAAATCGTTCAACAGATTTTCTTTTGTGATCATCTGCCAGCTGCAGAGTAGCTTGCTATTTTGCCTCCTCTTTGTTTTTTCCACACAGATAATATGCGTAGGTTCTATAGCACAGATAAGGGTGAACAATCCATGTTTGCCCACAGTAAAATAGCTGAAGAGTACGAGACTTGCTAAGTCTTTCAGTCTTACCCCTAATGCCCACTTCAGGGAGGCCAGTGGACAGTGTTGAGTGGTGGCCTCAAAGGCTCTCTGTGCAGAGAGACAGCAACCCAGGTGTGGCTGAAGAGAACTGTCTGCTTCCTGTAGGTCCTACAGATCTAGCCTTGTGGGTTTGTTGTGCATGGATCCATTAGGCTCTCTGCAGAGATGTTGATACAAATAATGAAGGACCTAGGACTCTGAAACACATTGTGATGCATTTTGCAATTTATGAAGCCTCCGTCTTGACTAGTAGCAGATGACATAAGATGCAGAAAACCCAGAAAGGTGAAATGTTGTTCACCCAGTAACATATAGCTTACTGTCTCAGTAGGACTGAAATTCTTCCTGACTATCTACAGTGATAAAGGTGCTGAATTGTAGAATCACATAATCATTTAGCTTGGACTCCAACCATTTTGCCAGCACTGCCAAGTACACCACCAAGCGATGTCTCTAAGCATCACCTCTATAAGTCTTTTAAATTCCTCCAGGAATGGTAATTCCACTAGGAAGCTTGTTCCAATGTGTCGTTTTTTAGAGAAATTTTTTTCCTCTTTAGAAATGTTAATTTTCGGTACTTAA
Source organism: Notiomystis cincta (assembly GCA_013398075.1). Taxonomy (NCBI): domain Eukaryota; kingdom Metazoa; phylum Chordata; class Aves; order Passeriformes; family Notiomystidae; genus Notiomystis; species Notiomystis cincta. The sequence continues at coordinate 73,423 of VZRX01012440.1, forward strand.
GGAGGACAATGGGACATGTGGGTGCGGCCCCTCCCTGTCTGGGGGTTTCTCAGGGAGGGACAGAGACCCCGCGAGGGGTGGAGCTGGTGGGGGCTGGGACACAGCCCGGTCCGCTCGCCGGC
>VZRX01012440.1:73568-102463 GCA_013398075.1 Notiomystis cincta
TGGTTCTGGTTTATGGCCACTGTTACAGTTGTTGCCTGTTTACCTCATACAAATACTTAGTAAAGATCTGTTATTCCTATTCCCTATCTTTTGCCTGAGAGCCCCTTGATTTCAAAATATTATTAATTCGGAGGGAAAAGGGGGTTCACATTTCTCATTCCAAGGGAGGCTCTCGCCTTTCTTGATAAACACCTGCCCAAACCGGGACACAATGCTCAACAACACTTTTGGTGAAGAAAAGTTTTTATAATATCCAACCTAAAACACACCTGATACAAACTGGGGCCTTCCTTTTTTCTTATCAGCTTTTACTTGGGAGAAGAGACCTATGTTTTATCATCCAAGATCTCATCTGCCAGTGTTCAGTAGGCTCTGGTTGTGTTTATTTGTTTTACTTTAACAGCATTTGGCATGTTGCTGAACTTCTATGCCCATGAAGCACCCAGACATTTCTTGCATGCTCTACTTCTGGCACTAAAAAAAGTCCAGCAAATTTCAACCAGTCTTCTTGTCCATCATATTACATAGGGTCAAAAAGCAGGGACTAAGGCAAATTTTCATTGTATTATATTATTTCAACCAGGATGTCAGTGGCCTTTTTACTGTCTTTATATTACAGTTTGAAATACTTCCTCTCAGTCAGATTCTGTTACTCTGGACAAGTCTGCATGAAGTTAAATGAAGATGTGTGAATTTTCATTAATTTATCTGTTTAAAATACACTAAAAAGTAGTCTGTAGTTAATTATCTTAACCATCAAAAAATAAACACGTTTATGCACGTGCAAACCATGTGCTTTCTTACATGTTTATATATCTCTGTGTGTGTATATAAAAATTAAAAATGTTAAATATATCCTCACAGCAACGAGTGAATCTATCATCTATGTGGAACCACTTTTCATCCAAGTAATACTAAATTGGCACATTGAAAAATGATGTTAAACAACCCAGAATGAAGGATGAGCTTAAAGATAACAGTAGCTCTGGGAAAACTTTTATTTTATTATTTTAGTTTTTAGATGCAGTGAAACATGCTCTCAAGCTTTTCTGTACTGAAATATAAGCTAGAAATTTAATTTTATTCTAGGGGGAATCCTCCTTTATTATATGGATTTGAGCAAAGAGACATTAAGAAAAAAAGGCTTGTAATGAGGTCTGGCAATGTTACAACTTCTGCCTGCAAATAAATGAGAGCAAATATTGTAGCATATGTGATCTACCTTCAGGCACATAACAAAGAGTTTTTAGTATCAAAATAAAATACACTTTCAATCAATCAAATCTACTTGTTTTTATTTTTTAAATAGATCATCTCATTCAGATCTTTTGAATGATCCATGATATGAATTTGTCATAGTCCAGGATAATGAGTTATATTGTTGTAGAGATTGATCATGGAGATGATTCGAAAATATTTACTACGTTTGCTGAAAAATTTGGAACATAATTTTGTTTACAATAACTGCTTCTACATCATGCTTTAAGCTGATTTTTTTTTCTACATGTTTTTATTTTCTCCTATAAAAATCCATACTTTGTTAAAGTAAAAAGGTTAAACTTCACTGGTCCTGTGAAGTTGCAGCTAGTGGCTTGGAATAAATGTTTGGTGATTTGGGTTAAATAAAGCATGTCTCTAGAAGATTCTTGCAGTTCTTGGTTGGGAAAAAAATGGATATGCTTGATAAACTCTAAAGTTTACTGTAGGTGGGCTGATTTTCCTTTGTCAAGCCAAAGCATACCTCTGTTGACTTGTAGGGACACCCTGAGTGAGGCTCTGCTGTTAGTCACCCTGTTGTGCCATTTCACTTCAAATCACACACTTCTCACAGAACATCTTCAGTAGAAATACACAGTGAAATCTTCAGCAGAAATAAATCCACAGTATGTTATCAGCCTGTACAGAAATGTGTCTGGATACATCTTGTCTCACCAGAGAAATTAATTTCCTTTGGTCTCAGTGTGGAAACAGATTTTCTTAAATACAATTCAAACCACTGAAGATCTGGAAACAAGGACAAGCTGCTCTCCAAAAACAAAAAAGGACACGTAATTTAATTCCTCATATATTGATATTACAGCATGCTAAATAAAAATGATGTCTTTTCTAAGTTTGTTAAAGCTTTACCTGAATTAACTTCAGGGATTATATTTGTAGCTGGGAAGTATGCCAGTTATGTCTACTCCTGCATCTCCATATAGGAGAGAAATCACCAGTTCTTTTTATATATACTTAGTCATTTCTTTCTATTGAGATGCTTATTTTCAAATATTTGTATTTTCATGTGATAACTCTCTGCTGCTACTTTTCAACAAAATAATAAAGCTTCTTCTGTATAAATCAAATAAAGTCATTGAATAATAAAGCTAAATATCTATGTAAGAATTGTAGTATTGGAATAAATGTATTTTGGGTCATCAACTGATGTAAAACAGCTGATTACTAAATTTGGAAAGGTAAAAAGCCTCTAAAATTTTGTTATAAAGAAGAGTTTATATGTTTTATTCAGTGGGTATGCAGCTAAAAGATGTTAAATATTCAAGTTTAGAATAAATATTTTGAGAATTGAAATGTCTCTGTATAACATTAGAACTAAATCAGTCATCTGAGGCAGGAATTCAACTCTTCCTTATGGAGCTGAAGGTCTATCTTAATACAAAAAATGCATGGAAAAAATTCATATTTTACATAGGTTCATATGATTTCAAACCTTCAAGCCCTGACTTTGTAGTGAGGGCCAACCACAATCAAACCACAACTCCTGAGGAAATAAGGTCACAAAATAGCTCTGGACTCTTTCCAACCTAACTCTACAGCAACACCTCAGTCCTCTAGACTTACCTGTCAAAGAGTACCTCCAGTTTCAAAGATTATTAGAGTTACATTTAGCATGAATGTGCTTAAATTCGTTTGAAAAGCAGTCCAAACTCTTTGCACTGTATGTTTTATCACACATCAATGTTTTAAAACTATGAATCTATGTCAGCTTTGTCTTTAGAGGACACTGTGCCATTAGGTTTTGTATTTGTGATACTTTTTGATGTTTTGTTTCACTATGAAATGAAAGCTGCATGAAATTCTGAACTATCTTCTAGTATAACAACAATATAAGAATGTTAAGAAATATATAAGTCTTTGTTTTTGCTTCTCATTCCTTTCAGGACTTAGTTATCACTCTGTGCAGTTTATCTTTTCCAGGTTTTATAATTTGATAGATTAAATTAAGTAGGTATAAACTCAAGACATCTGTCGAGCACAGTCTGTCTTTAAATAAATATTTCACAAACTTGTATTCTGAGGTTGTTCTATCTGATGCAAAACTCAAGCACTACTACAAAAATAATTTATATTGATTCTGTAACAAAACATAGTAGGTCTTCCAGTCTGAAGAATATATTAATTAACAAGAAATACAAAATTATCTAATTCATAATCTATTCATTATCTTAGTTTCACATCTGCCTTACATGAAATTCCATTTAAATATTCATTGCCACAGATGAAGTGTGAGGTTTTAATATCAAAAATTCCAAAAAGGTTTCCTCCCTTTTTGAGTTTATTGTTTCTATCTCATAACATGTTTTGAGTTTCCTTTGCAGTTAAAAATGCAGGAGTTTACTATTTGACCCTTCATTTAACAATCTGTTTCTTTTCAAAATTGCTGCAAATCAATACATTTAGAAGAATAGATATATTAAAATAAAACTTCCAAAACTTTTTAAGGGACCTACACACAGAAATGCATGCGCACACACACAGTGTCACACACGGAGTCATAACATCTGTGCTCAGCATTCCTCTGGTATGCAGTTGAACTGACTGACTTACAGCAAAACAAAGTGTTTTAGCTTTTTTTTTTCCCCCTAAAGTAGGCAGATTTTTCAAATGTTCCATTCAGGCTTTTTAACTGAATGCCTAAGAACATGAGGTTGTTTTTTCTGTGTTATTGGGCTACATCAGTTTAACACTGTTTTTGGTTAAGTAACAAATTTCCTCTAACATTTCCATTGCTGGAATGAACTGCTCCATGAATTCCTTAAATATTAGTCAAACTCAGGAAGTTTTCTCCTGGATCTATGTCAGACTTAGCTGCTTATAAAGGTGTGATTAGAGAAGATGTTGCCTGCACCTTTCCCTGGGGGCACAAAATGTTTCTCTAGAAAGGTATCCAAGCATTCATAAAAGGCAGTCCTTGCACTTTGGAACAAATAACTCTTTTCAACATTTTCAACACTACTTCCCTCACAAATTAATCATCCTTTTTAGAAGTGGAAATTGATACTAAACCAAGGAAAATCTTTCTATATGGTGTTTAGAGCAATAGATAGATCTTTTGCAAGTTCTCAAAGATCAGTGAGAAAGTTGCTTGCCAAGTCGAGCTCTCCCATACATAAATTTATTGTACCTTAAGATGTAAAGAAATATAATTTTTGTAATATTCAACTTTTAAAATAATAGAGGTTTGTTTCTTCTAACTCTTCTTTTTTTTCTCACCAAAAACATTGTCCTCAGAATTAAAAATATATAGGTCACCATGGAGCCTGTTTAATTACAGTGAGAAAGTATTTGCAAGTCTCTTGTTATGACTTGACCAGACTTTTAATAAGGATAAAATAACTTTTTTTTTTTTTGCATAATAATATATAATTTTAATGAAGCAAGACTGAGGTCACAGCAATGAAACATTCAAACACCCTTATTTCAGCCTTCACATTGAAATGCCAAAAAATACTCTATGATAATTTCCTATATCATGAAAGATTTGGGGATTTATCTATTCTTAGTACTTATATAATGAACAAAAGCAAACTAAACAGGAATTTTACGTGCTGTAAACTCTAAACAGACAAAGGCATCAAAGTCAGTGCTGCAGGCATAAGCAAACTACAAAACAATCACATTTCAGGCCAGTTCTCATGCTTATGGGCTTTTTCATAGAGCTAATTATACTTAAACAATGCCCTGTTTAAATTGTAATTTGGCAACTGTTACTTAAAACCACACGCTTTTCTTGCATACTACAGAAATATCCTAAACAATTCAGTATTGCATATTTCTCTACCAGGGGGAAGATGCCCATAACTTAAGATATAGTTACTCTTTACATCCAGATATTCTGTGTTTTAACCTCTCTTTTGTCAGACAAGGGATTATAACTGGTAGTGAGGGGATTAAAAAAAAATAAATACATTTTTTTAAGCACTGATATTAACAAAGTGAGACAAGGGAAAGAAATGTTTAAGTACTGAATTCTGATTTTGATTGGCCTTCAAACAATCTGTTACCAAACCAGGAGTGAAATTCATGTCAATTTTGCTACAAGAAAGGATGTCTTAATATGTAGGCTTTATTTTCTGTGCAGCCTCATGAAAATATTTTTTGGTGTGACAAAGTACCTCTTTTAGCAGTTTTCTGCAAAAACAGCCTCCCGTGGTGAGTTTCAGCTTTTGGCAATGCTGTAATGCAGTTAAACAAAGAGTACATGCAGAGTCAGGATTAGAAAGGGGGGGGGGGAGAGGGGAGAAGAGCATAAAAGAGATGGTCCCAGAACTACTTGAAAGCTCTGCAGAGTATAGTACTGCTGCTTTTAGTCAGAAAGAGAAAAGGAAAACATCTAACAGAATTAATTGTAGAGAGGGGTAATAGTCTCCTATTCACAAGCCCTGAGAGTTCAGAAGAACATTTTATGAGTTTAAATACAGAATACTCTGTCTCTGTGGGTGACTTAACTGGCGAGTATCCTCTTTCTGTAATATTTGCTACTGACTAAAACTGGCAATGCCTATTGTTTTAAATTTTTATTGCTCTCTCCAGCCTCATAAAGCAATAATATAGAACTTCTGAGACAGACATACGAGGGAAAAAACCAGAATGCAATAACTGTTCTTTTTCTCTCAACTTCCCTTGCAGAGGCTCTTGCATAGACTTTGTTTCTATTCTTCCCAATGCAATGAATTCAGTGTAAATGGAAAGACACACTGATAATTTTTTCTTCTGTCCCATATCTCATCCTTCAACACTTGATAGATCTCACAGTAGTTTTCTTTCAGTCTATTTCTTTTTCTGTGAAAATATCTGAAGGGTTTCCAAGTGAGTAGTGCTGCAGGTAGATGTGCTGGGAGAATGATGCAGCTTTCCCACTGCTGCTAAGAGTTATGCAGGTACTTCTGGGCACAGAATGGCTCCCAGGACTTTGGAGTGTAAATTCATCTTTAGCTTCATTTTACATTGGAGTGCAACGCACAGGAGGAATACCATAATTCATAGTAGGTTTACAGTACATATGCCAACCAAACACGGTTCTGCATGTGTTTTTCTACATTTTTTTTTATTTTGTGTGGACAGAACAATTCCTATTCTGATCCTCCTATGCAGTTCTGTGTGTAAACTTGCTAGAATAAGTCTAGGTGCCATCTTAGAATCTATTATGCTTATTCAGATCAGATTTTATGGTTTGGTGGATTTTGCTAAGGACATATGGAAGTAATGCACAGAGTCAGCAGCTACCATCCTACAGTTCACTTTCCCATATGCTGATACAGACTCAAGTTATGAGGTAAAAACAAGGGGGATTGTAGTGTGATCTTCTTTATATGTCAAAGAGAAGATTTCCTAAATTAATCCACATATCAAAAAGTAAATGATAAGCAACTCATCTGACTATAGGAGTTTTAAATTGAGAATGTTTTGAAGTGGAATGAATCAACATAGGGGTGACTTCAGAATTTCACTCTCACATTTTCATAGTCATATGTACTTCTACTACTGCCATCAAATTTCTGAACAGCATATACTCTATGTTGATTACATGTAGAGGTCACTGTATACATACATGTATCAAAGAACAGTGTTTAAGCATTGGTCCTAGTTTGTAGTACTGTAATATCCCCCTTAGCAACAGCAATTTTTCACACATGATCTGTTCAGTTTCTTGAGAAAATTATCTGGGAAAAGCGTGTATGTGCTTTGTTCCAAACCTTGCAGTGCTCTCTTTTTTTAAACTATCTCTGCATAAAAGTAAATATAAATAAATACATGAATAAAACATAGAATTAAAACAAAAACAAACAAACAAACAAAAAAAAAACAAAAACAAAACCAACCAAACAAACAAAAAAACCCGCCAACAAACCAAGACAACCCAAATCCAACCAAACCAAAGCAATCAGATAGTTAAGGAGAAGTGGGTTGATGTCTGTAAGCAGGAATTGGATTTTACATTTGAGAATATTGTTACTTCTAAATTTTAAGCATCTACTAAGGTACCGCAACTAATTGACCTGAATTAGATAGAAAATTAGGTTTAGACATGTATACTGTCTTGAAAAAATTAACAATTTGTCCAAGGAGATAAGTAAGTTTGATATGTGGAAAAGAAAATTTATTTCAACAGTCAAATGTCAGTAAACTTTACCTTTTTGCCTATTCATGTAGTCTTCCAGCAAAGAGGGAAGTAGTCCTGGTATGAGCTACTTTGGCTATGTTAATTTAAGATCTCTCTTTCCACATGGACCACTGGACCACATAGTCAAGTCTACCACCTCATTGACAATGTAGCAGTATCAAGACATGTTTAGATCTTCTACATCCTCATTCTTATTTTACTCAACAGTTTTCTGGTTAAACTTATTTTTAAGAGGTACACACATTCCAAAAGAAAAGATAGGATTGTGGGATGAATTATAAAGCCAGCAAATTGCTGTAAGAAAGAAGAATAAACTCTTCCTTCACTTGCTGCTGTGTAGTACTAGCCTTATGTGCTCAGCATTCATCAACATTACCCAGCAAGCATTCTCCTGCATGTATTAAAACAAACGAACAAACAAACAAAACCTGAAGCATTAGCAACACCCTTAGTTTATGAATTTTAAACTGATGTTTATGCTTAAGAGTCAGTGTTGTTATGCTTAAGGGAGTTCTGTTTCCATCCAGAGGCAAGACTAATGACTAGAACTATTAAGAAGGGTGTAGCTTCTCTACCTTCCAAAGTATTTTCGTTTGGATATTACCTGTCTGGCAGAAGATTACAAAGAGTCTAAGATGAAGAAACCAGAACCACAATATGACTCCTTTTCTGCCACGTTCTCTGACCATGAGATTGTTGTGGTGAGAACCACATCAAGCCATGTCTCTGCAGGTAGCCAGGAAATCCATGAGGCAGCCAAAGTTAGGAGGGACATGGCTTTTCAGCCTCATGAAAGGGTAAGGTGGTGCTCATGCTTTGCTTTGAATTCCCCCTTATATTAAATTCCTTATGTTAAGTCTTTGCTTTAAGCTTTCTTTAGGTTGAGGCATTGCATTTCATAGCCACAAGGACATACAGCTAATGAATCCAAATTCACACTACGATTTCAAGTTGTTTATTTGCCTCCTAAGGTGCCTGTAACTGGGCATATGATGTATCAAAACTCCAGACACCAAAGTATATACCCTAGAGAAGGCAGGTGTCTTCTTGGTTGTCCAAGAAGCCTGGCATTTATTTTTAATTATTCTCATTCTTGGTCACTTACGTCGTATTTCAATTTTTGGTTCTTTATTCCTGTCCCTCAGTTTATAAAATGTAAAATATAAATCAATGATTGGATTTCTCAGGAATGTAGTGAATATATTTTTATTTTTTTTTTGCTATTAGTTAACACTATGTGTTTAGTCAGCAACTTGGTAGATGTGAACTATATTTAGCTTTTAGTTTTGTGACAACAATGCAGTTCTGAAATTCTTGGCAATTTATCAGTATATTTGGCTGGCGACAGGAGAAGATTCAGCAGAAATATTGATGTGTTGGGTATTTTTTTGTTTGGTTATTTTAAATTCCTGCTTGTTGGTTTGTACGTACAGATATGCACCAGATGTGTAACAGTTTCTGATACTATATAAACAGTAGATGTACTGCAGGTGACAATATATTTAATTTAATTAATACTGAAATTCAAATGTAATGAAAAATTTAGAGAAAACCAAAAGATCTTTGACTGAAATTTAGTTGACCTTGACCTTTCTATAAGTTTTTCTCACAGAATTTCATTGCATTTGCTGGACCATTTTCTACCTGGGACTGAATGTAAATGACAGTTCTGGGTTACATGAAAAGAGAATTCTCAGCTAAATTCTTACTGCACAACTGGCAATATTACATGAAAATGAAAAAGCTGACTTTGATTTCTAGACCTCATGGTGAGTTTGCAAGGCTGGTGCTTAGTGATAAAAGATTTTGTTCTTAAACTGAGGAAACATTAAAAATACAACACATAGAACCCTAAGATGACATGTTTAGCCACTTCTCAGAAATATAACAATTGAAACCTAGTTTCTCTGACAATTTAATCTTCATTTTTAAGTTGTACAGCCTCCATTTTTTCTATGTTTATTTAAATAAAGCTACCAGCACACCTATAGCTGCTTTCATAGTCCTTGTAAGTAGCTCTTTCCATATTTCACTGGTGATGATTCGATTCTATAAAGCTATTCTCTTTTCTGATTATGCTTCATTTTATAGAGCAGTCTAATTACTTTTGCTTTGCCTCACTTTCCTTCAAGCTATCCAAGCTATTTTTCCTGTCTGTCATTCTTAGGTAGTGCATTGATCTTGGATGAAACTATCTCAAGTTGTTCTCCATTGAGGTCACATAGTTAGTCACTTCTAGAAAGTAATTCTTTATATGAATCCTTTTGAAGGATTATTTCTAGCCTCTGTGAGAGCTTATTTCTTAATGGATCTCCAGCACAAGGAAGACAGGATTATCAGTAGACAGTCTGATGTCCCCCATTTTTCATCAAGCAGAAATAGAGTATTGTCCTACTGCCAGCAGATTTAGTTTCCATAACGTTGTTTCCTGTGGAGTATTTTCTCAGGATGAGGTAGCATGAAATACATAGGGTTCTCTTAGATACTTATATTTCTTAAGTAGTACTTTTTCAAAAGGCTCAGTGAGGCTGATGCTCTGCCTGTATGCAAGCTTTGCCAGTTTTTCTGTTTTCCTGGACAGTTTGTTTCATCTGGTGGAGGGTCCTTTGCCTTTGTTAACACTGGGGGAGCAAAGGCGCTTTCCTTGTTGGCCTGCAGCATCAGACTCCCTCTTGTTTATTCTCTCTGATGCTGCCAGTCTTGCATTCTTTCCAGGGCAATCCAATTCCAGCAAAGGGAATAATGAATGTGTGTTTCTTCTCCTTTATTTTTTTTTCCCCTCCAGTGTAGGGCGTTATTGAGGGCAATCTCTGGGAAGTGGGAACAGAAAGATTAAATACCCTGAGGGTCAGGAAAATCTTACAGAAAATCTCCAGCTCTCTCAGTGGTCTAATCAGTAGGGCCATTCAGGCTGCAATTCTCTATCACTGGACTTGAAGTTGATGTTGAAGCCTAAATCAACTGAGATGTCAGCCAGTATGTTTCTTAGTGGCCCAGGCACCCCTTGCATAATAAAGTTAGTTACTCACATTCTTAGTTGCCACATTTTCAAAGCCTACTACTGTTCTTAAAATGAGAAGTTTAGATTTCTAATATTCCAATGAGCAACCACTTCTGAAAGCTTTCTCAAACTCTGTCCTCAATATTTTGAGTGATGATATCTAAATTTTTTTCTCTAAGTCTAACCTCTAATATGTCAGGTACAGCAGCTTAATTCAACTCCTGCTTTAGATCACAAGAGAAAAGAATTCATTTCCTGTTCCTGTACCACACAACAGTTCACATGGTTTAGTGCAGTTTGCAAGGGGTCTGTATCAGAGGCAGTTGGTGTTGGAGCACAGAATTTCTGTTCAGAGGTAGATTTATGTGAAGATCATAAAAAATATTTGATGTTTACTGAAAAAGTTATCACACACTCATGTGTCTATAATAGATTACTGGTTATTAAGAGCCACTATTTCAGAAGTGTGGTATCACTGAGTTTTTGGATACTGGTACTTCTAGTTACTTACTGGAAGAGACTGAGAGGGGAATGAACTATGGTGGATGTTCCAGAAAAGGTAATGCTAAAAATGGGTATCTGCATAGTCTACTACTGTTCTACAACAAATTCAAGCAAAAGAGTGAAGTTGAAAAACAAGCAATTAAAAGTGTGCTGATGCTAGTTTCAGAGAGGCAATTCATATACTGTTTACATCAGCAGAGTAACTGAGTATGTCGCTGTGCTAGGGTTAAAAAGGGTGTTGCTGTGGGACTGCACTGTGTTTTGCCAGAAGGAGAGGTTTTTGCGCATAAGAATGGCCATTAGAGTTCTCAGGGTTAAAAAAAGAAGGAGGAAAAAAAAGCACATAAATATAGAGGCTTGTGTTTCTCACAGATTTCATGTTGCCTCCTACCTCCTCTCCTCATGCTTTCCATCTTGTCACCTGGTGCTGCCTCTGACAAGTCCTGCCGAGTGATGAGCCACTGGCACTATTAAGCTCTCAGCAGGTATAGACTTTTTTCCTTAAACTTATGTCAATTTTTAGCATCGTACCCTTTGTCATTCTACTTACCTTCCTATGGTCTCTCCAGGTATGTTCTCTGAAGTGAATTCTCAGCTTGGAAGTATTGGTATGGATTTTTAAGGCAGTGACTGATACCAGTAAAAACGTGAAGCCAAATGACAAATTGTTACAGAACCCAAAGAGAGAGAGCCAAAACCGAGGGAAGAACTCCTGTGGGAGGAGAGGGAGGGAGATTGTAGGGGCACAATATTGAGGTCTTTTTTCTTACTTTTCTGATAAAATGTCTCTGGATTTTACTCCAAGAAGACTTGAAAAGAGAAATATCCTCTTTACTTTTGGTTTTCCTAGAAGCTTTTCTTCCCAAAAGTGTCTACATGAACATGAAAATACCGACTACATTCCTCTCTTCGAAAATATGGTCATGTAAAAGTGGTAAGGATGTGAATGGTTCTGTGGCAACTCATGGTTTATTTTTAGCGTATTTTGTGATTGATTTCATGCAAAAGTAACACAAAATCATCAGAGGATATAGTGTCTCACTTTCTTTAAATATTCCTTTTGTAGAACTGAAATGATTTATCAGTTATTTGTGTATTTATTTTCTTTAAGTATTTTCTTTTACAGGTTCAAATGACTATAAATTTATAAATTGCAATAAAAACTATCAGCATTTCTCTGTGAAAAGAGCTGTGCTCTGTATGAAATCTGGATGGCTAATGCTCAATCACTAACTAAAAAAAAATGTTGCAGAGTCATGCAAAACAGAAAAATAAATCTACACAAATTTGTACTTCTCCTACTTTTAATAAATATTTTCAGATAGAAGGCTTTAAATATCATGCAAGGTTTTGAACATAATCTGTTTATACCAACCAACCAAAAAAACAAATTATGTGAAATTTCCTATTGTATCTGAAACCCTTATCCAGACTGGTGCTGTATGTATGGAAGCTACAACATAACTGTAAACAAGACCAAATCGTGGTGCACCTTTTGAATTAGACAAGCAGATTGATAAAAACATGCTTTAAATTTTCATGATGAGGAGGGTAGACTCATGATATGGTATCAAAAATACTAGCAGAAATTATGGAAGGGATATTTACTAGTTTGAAACTCAGATCTCTTCTAAAATAACGCAAAACAATGAAGTATAACAGTACTGGTTTAGAGTGCCCATGCTGTATATCTCCCTCTGTCTGACTCTGAACATTAAACTGAACTTTGCACTCCACAAATGCCTTCCATGCTCTGCGTCGTGCTTCTCTTCCTTTCCTTCTTATCTTCATGATGTAGGTAGTAAGACTGAATTCTCTGCTGGTGTAAATGAGCAGAGCCCATAGATCTTTGCAATGACTGGATGGAACAGAGAAGGAGAACCTTTGTCAAAGATCAATTATTTCTTAATTGTAAGTAGTACCACAAGTCTATTAAAGACACTTCCTATGGGAAATGAATTATCAGTGTAACAGGAATTGGTGCCAAGGTGCCTTATCAGTTCATGTTTATTCAGCTAACTTTGTTCCACTTGACTATGCCTCAAGTATTCTAAATAATCCATTCTTATAAGTTTTAATATGTCACTGTATTTCTGAATTACTATGTATTCTTGCATTTTCATTAATCATTGTTCCTTTCCTAAATGATACATTCTTGACTTAATATTTCCTGTATTTTTCACCTATTTTTCCATTTCTGTAGTTACTCAGGTCTTTCTAAAGTCTTCTAGAATTAAGATCCGACATATAATTTTCTGATTATGAGGTAATAAGATCTATTACTTCAAATGTGAACACACCAGAGATTTGTAATAAGGGCTGTGTCTTTCCTGCATTAGAATAATCTTCACACATGAATACAAACAACAAAAAAAATTTTTGCTTTCCTTTTATAAAAATACTGCAAATATTTTTTAAGTCTCTTTCATTCTAAAAGTCATCCTAAAAAGAATCTATCACTGGAAGTAAATTCTTAAAGGAAAAAAACAACAGTGTAATCACAGCCACAAATGCTTCAGTCAGCTGGCATGGACTGTGCTGTCACTCTACTAAACAAATGAGGAGTTGAAAGAACAGACTTAGTAGGATATTTCTTTAATTATATTTTTTCAGTAAAATTTCAAGTGGTAGAGTTTGTTTGACATTTGCACTGGATATTGTACAGCTCCTGAGAGCATGGCTACCTGTATAAGGTAATGTTTTTGCCTTCTTGTTAGATATCTTACAATAGTTTTTTTGTCAGTATAATATTTATATGCAACATCAGCAACATCTTTCTTATGTCACAACATACTCTAACTACTTCTACCTTATTCCCTTCACTGCTTTTTCCTATAAATTGGTAAAACCAAAAAAAGCACATACTAGAGGTCTCCAGAGCGGTGACCTTTGTCCCACACTTCCATGTTCTCCCTTCTCTGCTTCCCCTCACACCGCAGGCAATAAACAGTTTAAACAGGGAGAAGCTTTAAAGGTCAGTGTTCTGCAAGTGCCCTAGGCAGGGCTGGAAAGTCCCTGACACTGTTGGGATATGACCTTGTCATAAATTCTCAGGTACCACTCTCTGCCTTAGCACAATCTATTTGAGTTATGTCAAAAAATCTGAGATAACTGATTCATGATTAAGGTTGACTTCACAAAGTCAGAGGCTTCTCTAGTTATTGATTTTATTCTATTTCCACACTATTAAACTACAGTTTAGCTGCTGGCTGACAGCCCTAGTACTGAGCAGTAAATCAGGAAATGAATGGTAGTTTAATGGAAATATTAGCACTTCAATGGTGTATGGAAGATTCTGACTTGTGATGTGAACTCTGAGTACAAAAAGAGGTGTAATATGAAATAATGATCAGTCTACATTTGTAAGTGAAGCTGCAGGAAGAAAATACAGGTTAAATGTACTGCTCTCTTCTAAACAGTCCTGCTAAGTTTCTTGAAGATATAATAAATGTAGCTAAATCATGGAACAACCTACATTTTATCCCAAATTGTATCCACAGCAGAAACGTAACAGGAGCGCTACAATGACCTGTTCTTTGTATGTGTGAAGCAAAGGCATTCTGAGTATCTAGCTACTAGTCTGTGAAACAAAATTTTGAAGCATTATATCACAGCCTATGGTTCAAATAATTTTGATGCTTCTTTTCTGATATATCTTTTTTTTTTTATCTTTTTCTTTTCTTAGCAGAAAATCCACAGATTACTAACTTCTGTTGTGTTTTTTTCTTCGCCAGTAAAACAAACCAAAATTATACACAGCCTCTTTACCAAAAAATCATTCTTAAGAAACATTTCAAATTCTTTTCAGCAATATTTCTAAATCTAAATCCAATCCAAAGATGTTTGAGAGAGGCCATATACTTAACAGCTCCATCTTATTATCTGTCTCTGGCTTACTGTCTGGGCAAAGTGCCCATGGCAGACCCAGTAGTCAATAATGATTCGAGCTCTTAGAGTTTTTGTCACCTGGATTAACTCCCTTGTCAACATCTGCTCTGAGCTAATTCTGAATGTGAGTCTACTCTCTTCACAATTTTCTGTGTTTGTTTCACTGTCTGGAACATTACTGCATCAAATGTGTGGCAAAGAAACTTTCACTGATTTGTCTGTGCAGCCAAGATAACAGTGGCCCTTGCTTAGATTTCTAGTTTCATTGGCTATCTTGGTTACTCAACAAAAGATAATCTAAAGCTCTCTTACACACACAAGAAAAAAAAAAAAGAAATAGTGACTGTAATCCTTTTTTTTTTGCTAGTGTTTTCATTTATCAATCTGAATATGTTGTTTCCATGTCTAAGTCTAGAAGAGAGCATTCCTTGTGTCATTAGCTAGTGAATATTTCATACTCTTTGAGATACCTTTTTCCAATCCAGCATTATCTGCATTCTTTCCTCTGGGATGCAGAACTTGATTTTAGACTGTAGTAAAATAAATGCTTTCTAAGAGTGCATATTTTGCCTTGAAAAACAGACTTTTTAATACCATTAACTTACTTGTTTAATATAACTTTCAAAACAATCATTTGCTAATTTCATCAGTTTTCATTCAGTGTAAATGATGAAAAGGTTTAATTTTGGAGGCAGACTAAGAATTGAGGATTATGTGACATCATTTACTCTAAAGGTATATTAACCAATTGTATCTATATAAAGCCTGATACATAATGCATCCTGCATAATAATATGTATTGTGATGAAGTTGTTCATCTACCATCAGATCGCTCATATCATTAATTTCTTTAAACTTTTACTTTTATATATTTGAAATAATACATCATTTAATTACTTCTACCAAACAAATTTAAGCCTTGGTAAAAAAAGAAATATTGAAGAGAGAGAAAACCAAGTTTTCTATCAGTTCTGCCATAATTTTGGGATCAGTATCAGAACCGTAATGGCCTAACTGACTTAATTTATGAGTTTTTAATGACGTAACCCACCCTATTCATGGTTTTTAGATATTGGCACCATACTGGTTTTCTTTCAGGCAGTTGTAATTTCATCAGTTCCAGACACATAGTGGAAACTGACCTTTATCTTCCAAAGCTTCCAGCAGCTAGCTCTTTTAAAATTGTCTAAAGTACATTATCTAGATCTGATAGTATTACAATTCTAACATTAATAGATGCCCCTTATTGTGCTTTTAATAGTAATGAAGTGGAAAAACCTTAATCACGTGACATGACATTCCTTTGGCTTTTTCTCCCCAAACAGTTAACGGGATATTCGTATTTTATATATGTGAATATATAAATATAGTGTATATTTACAATTAAATGTACATCCTGACTCTTTTACCAATATTTCTGTTACTCCTCAGTACTTTTTTGTGCTTACTCCCTACATTTTCATTTCTGTTGATAGTTTTCTGAAGTTATTTCTAGCGGTGATTAAAAATGATCAATTTCTTGTTCTCAGTTTACTATATGCAAATGTGCATGTATAAATGTATGTGTATAGTATGCATGTGTATATGTGCTCCTTAATATATTACATATATTTGTATATTTATATAGTACACTTAATTTGCACCTAATGTTACCACAAATGTAATATTAGCCTACCTAATAATTTCCTCAAAATGTTTATCATGGCAACTAAGACATGTTCAAACACAGACACTCTCTCAGCATCTTTTAGATTATGAGTATCTTACAACATTTTTCTGATCTTTTTTGATCAGTGTTTTTTTGCTCAAGATGCTTCTCAAGATAAATATTTGTCTGGTCCTGAATGTGCTCTTTTAACTTAAAACATTGATTTCTATTTTTATCCTTTCAATTCTCTGTTCATACCACAAGAATGGAAGTTCACCAAATTGAAATTTTATTGCACATTATGAAGGATTAAAGAGTCTGGTCTTGTTCTATTACTGGATTTTATAGCTTGTGGGCTACACCTTGTACTTTTTCTTAGGCTGCTAATCCATAAGCAATCGAGATAATTTTTCAATTGTCAATGACACAGAAAAAGAATATGCATGTTTCATATATATTATATTTTTTCCTTGTTGACCTATCTTCCTAGTAGTTTATAATATATTTTTCATTAATATTTGAGTCACAATAATCTTTCTGCCCAATTTGAGTAGTACTGATAGAACATTTATTCTCACAAACATAAAGACTGTGGTATACAAGGAATTAATGTTTTTCTTCCTCATTTGCTCATGTGCATAGATTTCTTTAGTTCTAAATGTGTGGTCATTTGTTCTCTCCTTCTTCCATTTTCCTGGGGGTTTTTTTGAGGAATTCCTCGGTGTAAAAAAATTACATTCAGCAGACAGAGAGACTGAAGTTTCTACAAATAAAATGTGACAGATCTAGAAGAAGTCTTTGCAGTTACCTTCTAGAAATTATGTGAGAGTACACACACCACATGAACAGATGAAATGTCCCTTATGAGGCAAGGGCAGCTCTTCTTGCATGAGTGTGGGCTAGGAAATCTGGGGATGCTAGAACAAGGACTGCCAGCTTCTGCTGCATCCTCCTCAGAAAATCACATGTTGCAGGTCACAGCAGAAGTTTCCCTTACTGAGTCTCACTGTGCTAGCAGGAGGGATGAATGAGTTCTCACCAACTTGGATTGAGCCTGATGAAGAGAAAAGGGGCTTGAATGCACCAAAATATTCTGTCTGGTCTTGGCTGAGATGTGTGGGTGCAAGCTGCCTGCTGGGATTCTGCTGGCAACCGCAGGGACACATCCAGGCATCCTGTCAACTGTGAAAGGACAAGGGCCCAGCGCTGCTGAGGGACTTATTGTGCTGCACACACTGAATGAAAGCTGCAAGGTGAGTGAAGAGTGCAAACCCTGCAATGCTTTATCCTGGCCAGCCAAGCATCCAGGAGGAGTATAAAGTATCTGCATGGCTGAGTGAGTGTTTTCCACTGACTTTGTCACAGTTTACTCCACACAACTACTCTCAATAAAACTGAGTGCAAAGTTGCTTGTATCCCACTAGTCTTTGGATAGAAAAATTTGATTGATTTTCTTTTGCCATGGCTGTTACAGATTAAATAAATAACATATGAAGAATTTCAGATTTTCTCTTTTGATAATAAAGTAAGTCTCTAATAATTACATGGGAATCAAATTACAAGTACCTAGTATAACTATCCCATCTATATCCTGAAACACCATAAAAAGTACATGAGCTTGAGTGGGAACAGTTCTCCCCCTGTATCCTCTTGTTACTTAAGGCATTGGAAAGGAATCCAAGCTTAACTTGATTCTTCTCTTTTCTGCTTAGACTAATTTGAAGAACTACATGTCTGCTTTTATCAGAATCGTATGCCTGAAGTTATGTGTTCTAATTGAACACATGTATAAAGTGTTTTGCACCATGACTGCTGCTACCACAATGCTCTAGGGGTTAAAACTTGACTCATAACACAAAGTTCAAAGGTCCTATCTGGCCAAAATTCCTATGATTCCTACCATAATTGCTGCCAGAATAGTTTTACCTGGATATTATATAGCATTAGCCACCAGGCTACAGATAGAATTAAGGCCAGATGAGCCTCAGCCAACAGGTAAATCTTTATTTTGGTTATTAACCTGAAGCATGATTTCAGATTGTGACCCTATAAGAGTTTAGGTCCCTGCAGGTGTTCTGGTGCACCTTCACATGACAGATTTTGAGGTCAGAGCATAATGGAGAACAAAATTTTAGAACAAAAGAACAGAATTTCATTTGGATGAATGTGAATTGGAAGATTTTTCCAATAGTGTATTTAGCAAACACCAGTTGCAAATGGCCATCAGACTAACTTTTGTGAATTAGAAAAAAAGGGAAAAAAAAGGAAGAAAAGTATGAGACTTGAACATTTTACCTTCTGTCAAGTGAGATTTTTAGCATCAACAATTCCTTTCTACCAATCCACTAGTTTTAGTCCCCAGGATATATTGACATTGACATAGCTATGAAGTACCCTGTTTCTAATATGTGGAATATAGCTCCTCTGTAATTCATGGCCCCTACCCCCACCTCTTATGCATGAGGTATATTGTTGTTGGTGACTTCTGAACAAGGACCTTTCAAGCCCTGAGGTGCCCTTTAAAATAAAATCTGAGATGACAATGTCCCCTCAGACTTCCTTTTTGCTTTTGAGATATTGTATTTTCTGGATAGGAATAAAACTGAAAGATACTTCAAATAGATCCATCTTTCCCAGTCTTACCTGAGAGTATGAAAAAACCCTCAAGGGATATACACACTCTTGACACTTTAATCAAAACCTGCATGCATTGATTATATTTATTTCTTCTCTGTCTTCCTCCTGATTACAATATCTTGAACAAGATTTCCTAAGGAGTAAGTAATTGTTCTTTTCATAAATTCAACACATGACCCTATAGAAGGGCAATGCATGCTTGACTGCAGATTGCCTGTTTACTCTTCATGGTCTGTCTGGCAAGGTTAATTACTGGAAATCAAAGCTTTTTGTTTTTTCCTACTCAAATGAAGAGAAAATGTACACATGGTCCTCATATGACAGCCACTGGAGGTATTTGATCCTTTTCCTATTCATTTATAAAATCATAAAATAAGCAAGGGCAGAAAAGGCAGAACCTGCAGCCAAACCAGAGGGACTAATGGTGCTCTCATCTACTAAATTAAAGCCATAGATCTACTTAATGAGGTTTACCTCATGTCCAAATTCCTCTTTTATGTGGAGGAATTTTAGTAGGTAGTAGATCCCTAGGAGAAAAGGAAGACTACTCATTACATGAAGTACCTGTGTCAATGTTATGCAATTCAGATTCATAAAATTACAATTTTAACAACTTATACTGGTTACTAAAGTAACTATTATATTAGTAATTTTAAAATTTGACACTTTGTCTATCTCATAACACTTCTGTGAACTACTGTTCTTCAGGAGGAACTTATTTATTTCTGTTATCAAAGGTAATGATGTTAGGGGAAAAGATATAAAAACAATGTGACTGAAATCTCATGAATAGCAGTATGGCAGAGATTCTTCTAAACCATCTACATTTTTTCCTGGCAGGAGTAAAATTACATCTAATGTGACTTTGAAGATAAATAAGAGTCCCAAATTTCTAAAATTTCAGTGTATGTGCTGTAAACATTTTAAGTACACATATTTTGAAGAGAAACAATGAAAATATGAAAATATGCTAACTCAATGGACTTAATTTTCTGTCTTTTTTTTTTTTTTAATGGCACTTCAAGGTGCAAACTCCCTCCATCCCTTTCATTAAAAAGGTAGATGATATATTATATTCGTGTTTTAAGCAAATCTGAATTTATAAAATTCCTGTAAGGTCTGATCCCTGGCATTTTATATTGTTTCTTAGAAGAATATAAAAGAAGCCTTTTGTAAGACTGACTTAAAATCTTTCCCTTTGTTTAAATTAATTTTCAGTTACACTGAACTATTTTATTTTCTATTTTTCTGAGATCAAAAGAAGTTTGCCAATAATTGCATACATGATAATAGAAGTTCTAGATGTGACAGGCTCCTAATTTAAGGTGTTCTCTTTAGTTAAATGGAAACTCTGCAATCCAGATGAGGAATCTCTGAGTCTCCACAACAAGAAACACTGTACCAACTGGCCTGTGATGGCCATAGCTACTGGACCCATGACAGAAATTTAAGTGGACAGCTGGGCTTAAAAAAAAAAAAAAAAATCAGCTTTTGCATATCTAACTTACAAAGTATTTCAATGATCAGTTTGGTGTATTACAGTTGTGTAAGCACTGACTGTACGAGAAAGTTACGAGGTGCAAAAATGAAGAGTCTGTGTGATCAAGCGGAGTCTGATCCTGAGATAATTCCACAACCTCCTTGTATAATCAGAGTAATAAAGAGTTTTCATGTTTTCACCAAATGTAAAAGAAGCTGAAAGGACTCACCCAGGTGTAGATAGGTTTTATTGTACCCAAAGAAAATAAAAGAAAAATCCTCTCATATTTTTTCCAGCACTTTCCTGCAGCAGAGCACAATTGTAATCCTTAATCCTACTTAATGGATGACACCTGTATAATTAAAGGTTACAAAATCTTAACCTGGTGTGACCTCCTGCACATCATAAACTGCCAAATTTCATTCATAACTCTTGAACTCAGGGACTTGTTTGACAATTGCAAACATTCCAGAAAGGAAAAGCAATCTTAAAATGAAGGTTACAAATGACAGAGAATTTTATTCTCAGACCATCACAAGAATCAGCAACTAATGAAGTCAAACTCATCCAGACTACAAAAGATACAGCCTTTAAATGATAGACAGTAATTTGGGGAACAAAAGAACAAAGGAAACCAAGTACACTGTACTTCAGTACTTATGGATTGTTGGGTTTATTTTTGTTTGGGTTTTTTTGTTTGTTTGTTTGTTTTTTATATTATAATACTTTTTGAATTGACTCTGAGCAAAATATGAATCGTGTAAGACAAGGATCCCTAAACTTATGCATAACATTAATGGCATGTAAGCCACAGGCCTGAACAGAGCTGCTTCTGCTGCTGCCTTCACTTACAACACAGGGCTTGCATCAACTGTGGCTGCTGTTTTAAATCATCTTTGAACCCATCATTAATCCCAAACTTCTATCAGACATTTGAAAGACCACAATGCCTGGAAATCAGTGAGGCATACTCAGCTGTTTATCATGATATTGGGACAGTGTAAAGGGACAAGTGTTTTTGTATTCTCAACTTTGTATTTAGACACTGAGAATTGTAAAGATTTGCTTTGATAGAAAACATTGTTTTAATGCAAAAGATATGAACACTGTGAAAGTTCTAGAGAAGAAACTTCTAGTCAAAGTAGGGTGACCATATAAGAAAATAAGCTTATATGCTCCTGCTGAAAATTGTAATTTTAATTCTCTAAATTTTGCTTTTAAGATTGTAATAGTAAATTATATTAAATGTTGTTTTCTATTCTAAATGCTGTCGATAACCTAAACTCGACAAAAATGTACATGTAAGTGTGGAACATCATGTGAAACAAATAAAAATTTTCCCTGTGGAATCATTATTATGAAGCAACTTGTCATCACACATTCCTCTAGTGGTTGGTTGGACAGGAACTAAAAAATAAATGCATCAGTTTTATGTGCATTGTGCAGCCTTCAACCAGAACTATATGAACCAGAATTGTCTCAGTCAAACAGCCTGGGTGAGTTTAATTCTACACTGCAATCAGAGGCTGCTTGACAAGGAGAAAGGGTGCTGAATTTTGGGTCTCTGGCGTTAATAGTTGCCATAGCAGGTCTCTAGAGAGGTTGTCTTCATTCCTAGGGACAGGAGATGGAGCTTTCTCTTCCTGCCACTACTACATCTATGTCTTGTCTGTAGAGAAGTTCCTATCACCAGGACTATATAGTTTATGCAGAATTTTCTAGGCATAGTCAGACTTAAAGACGGATTTAAAGCTTAAGTATGAGGGACACAATGCCTAATGTGTTGGAAACTTGTGATTGCAGCATGCCCTCAGAAGGACCAAGGTCTAGGCCTGCTTGCTTGAATCCACTTCTTTTAGTCCTTATAAAAGCAATAGAAATACTAAAAATGGGCCTTAAAAATGCCTAGCTGTATTCTTTGTAATGTTAACTACTGTATTTAGGATGAAATAAAATGGACAAGGCTAATTCTGTTTGGTAATGAGGACACAGTTCTGTGCATTCTTTTTTCCAGTTCTGCAACATATATAATTTAATGAGTGTTAATTCAAAAGTTTTAAATAGTAGTGGTTTTAGTAGGACTCTAGACCCCAGCTGTTTCAGTTAAGAGATTCTTTTGATTTTACTGACCTAAATAACAATAATAATATTTCATTTCAAGAACTCAGTATTTTCTGTTAGGTAAGACATTCACTTCTCTTTAGAAGTAGTGAATTTATTGCAGATTAACATTTGCCTAGTAATGCAGCCAAAGCTCTCCACAAAGAGAAATCCTATTCTCAAAACTTTTAAAGCTGAAAGAGCTATGGTATTCATAATCTAACTTTAAGTAGCCTTTTTTAACCATCATCTTAAATATTGGATTGTCCAAGTCATTAATTTTGACATGGTTTTCAGAAGAGGGGAGATAAATTATAAAAATAGACTTTTCCCTTCTCCTTCATCTTTGTTTTTCATTGCAGTGATTCCATGATTTTTCAGTGATTTATAAGTGATCATTCTCTTCATTTTTGGATGTATCTTATGTGTTTATGTAAGTGCACAAAATATCCTGATATACGGTAAAAGCAATTGAAACAGTAAAGAAAAGCTAGAACTGATTTCACGGTTTCATGTCCACTAATCAAAATAAAACACTTGAAAGAAATTAATACGATACAGAAAAAATACTGTTCCACATAAATCAATATCTGGGATTGTATTTTACAATCTTTACTTATGTTGACTGCTATTTTATGGTCAATCTGAAATTAGATTGCATGTGTAAGTACTGTTCAGCCTTAGTTAAGACTGTCAAATAACATCCTATATATTGTTTATTGTTGTGACATCATCTACAATTCTGCCTAGATATCAAATAAAATTGTTACTTAATTAAATAAACAATCACTCAACAGCTGACCTGTTGGGAAAGCAAACAAAAAGCTGACTAACTAACCTTCTAAATCTCAGGAAATGCAACAAAATCTAAAGAAATTCTCCAAAACAACACAATCATCCAACCCTTAAAACAGAAACTTAAATACAAACAGAGTCACTGGAAATGAACTTCAGATGTAAAAGGAAAGCTTAAAAATGTAGTTGTAGTTAATTGAATATAGGCACATAAATATCTGGAACTTAATTTGAAAAAGTTGGAAGTTTCCCAAAGGGATCAAATTAAAATGACGTTCAGCACAGTGTGCATTAAAGTTATTCTTACTCCTAAATTAGCTCATTGAAACTTCTACTGATTTTAAAGAGAAGGCTCATATGTGTGCAAGATTATATGTATTTCACTTCTCCTTGATCCCAAGCCTGTGTCTCCATAATAAATGTAAAACATTGCATGCTGCCACTGTTTCAGCATTTTTTCAGCTCTGTGTGTTTTGTTTATGCAAAGTCTGGATACTATTTCACTAACAGAGAAGGAAGCTCCTTGTTTTCTAGTTTGTTCTCTTCATTGAAATTTGCATAGTGTCCAGCTAACCAGCAAAAAGAAAAAACAAAAGCGCCAAATGCCAATTTACATAATCTCAAAAGACTGCAGTATGTGCCAAGGCAAATATATGTTTAGAGAAGCTACAACATGTTGTTGAAATATTTTCATGGCACTTTTAAAGTTGGAGAAATAATAATTAATTAACCTCAAGTTAAATCTAGAGAATTAACACCTATTACTTCAAGACTGGCAAGTCAATAGCCATGACTTGTCATTCAGGAAAGTAAACAGTCTTTCCCTTTGAAAAGGAAAATTAAAGTCATAAAACCATCACAACAACTTTCTATGTTTCTAAATCTGCAGTCTCTTTCTGCTGGGTCTTTTTAAATGCATCACAAGTTTACCTTATCAAAGGCACTAGGTTTCTAATGGATCAGTGAAATTAGAAATCACTGCTGATGCATCTGGTAATATTTCTGCATTGTGATGAAACTAAGTGACACTGAAGACCTGCAACTGAAGTGAACCAAGTTGGACTTCCAGCAAGTGTGTTCCTGGCATCCAAATGTATTACACCTACATCAAAAGGCTGCTGAAAGCTAGAGTGTCTTCAAACATGACAAGAATGCATGACATACATACAAGTGCTGTGTATGTATAAAATATTTTGTAACAAATTGCCAAGTTTGTAATGTTATGTATGAAAATATTTTCTTTCACAGGGAAATACAGCAAAGTGTAGCTTTAGCTCATGAAGAAGTAAATTATTCTTTTTGTTGTCTGGTCAGCTTTTTGATATTGTTAGATATGGAGACTAGGAAAGAGAATGACTGCTGGCTGATGGAAAACACGTACCTTGGAAACAGCTGTACATAACAAACCCTGAAAAAACAAGCAACCAAATAAACAAACAAAACCAAAACAAACAAAACCTAGCAAAAATATCCCCAGCTAACCAGGATTTTGGAGTTTGCACAATATATGCGTGCTATCATGCCTTGTGTGGAATGAAAGGAGTGAGGAGGCATAGCACTGTAAGGGGTGCTCCATTTTGTCGATAAGAGTGCCGTGGGTTTAAAATCTATGACATACAATGGGAGATAAAAGGATTTATGTGTCTTTATTTCCTCCTCTTTCCTTTTGTGGCTGCAGTTTTCCTGTTTTGGAGGAAGTCTCTTGTTTTAGAAATTACCATGGGAAGACAAGGCTGATTTTCTCAATTGCAGAGCTGGTAGGCATATAACAATGCTAAAACAGTAATAAAGAAACACAAATCAGAGTTTGGGCTTAGATTTCAAACTCTTTGTGGACTACAAAGAAAACTGATAGGATTCCAGATTAAATAAATAGAAGAGAATGCTCTTTGTGAATTAGTTAATAAAAAAAAAAAAAGCTTGCCATATGATTTTGTTCAGAGGGAAAGATATAAAATATTTCATACATCTTTCAAATTAAAGTGTGATGTTTGAATAAACTAGACTCCTCCAGTGTCTGGGAACAGTGCCATAAAGTACCAACAGCTGACCTCAGTGGTGAAGGAACGTATGGTATCGCCTAAGAAAATGACTCTTCAGCTGGTAAAGTAAAATGAAGAAATCCTACATGATGAGGAAGCAAATCTTTGTTTAAATCTTTGAGATATCTTACTTATCTAATTTTTTCAGTTTATAAGTATGTTAAATATTCCTTTACCCTTTATTTTTCTATGCCAGCTGAGGTCAAAAAAGTAGAACATCTTGTGGACTTCCAATCTGGGCAAATCCAACACAAAAGACCTGAAAAGACAGATGATCCTAATGTCAAAAATGTTACCCTATTGTATTGGTTCAGTTATAAAATCATCCAACCACAGTCATGCTCAAATAGCTAATGTTGACAAACACTACTTACTTTCCCAGCAAGACAGAAGCTATGGAGATACCAGTGTACAGCTAAGATTAAACTACTGTGTTTTGACATCTTATTGTTCATGCTCAGTCTACTGTGTGATGTATTTTAGTTTAATATACTTCTTTTATAATTGAGGCTGACTCCAAATTTCTTCACTGGCAATTACAGCCTTACAGTACATGACTTAACACATGGTAGCACAACTGGTCTCCAGCTTGTACCCTTATTTTCAGACTAACAGCATGAGAGTGAGACAGATAAGGATCTTCATTTCCAGACACCAGTCCTCTGCTTGGGAAATTGTTTAACAGAATGTTATTGGTATGGGAAACAAACAATCACTCCAGCATTAATGATACAAATCCGCTGACTCTGATGTAAACTGAGGAAAACTTAAAGAAAATCCAGTCATGATAGAACAAACAAGAAACAAAACATTTTAGTTTTCTTTGACTTATTGTTCTGTTTCAAGCTGAAATCTTCCAGTTAGACATGGAAAGTCTGAGACTAATTTGGATATTTATTTTGCCCTTTTATAATTGAATAATGTTTAGTTCTAAGAGACCTTTTCATTCTAATTTAAACATTACATTCTCCATGAATAAATATTTATTCGTTGCATATGGTCTTTTCATTGCATGTAGACTGTTTAGTTTTCAGACTGAAAAAGGTCAATTCATCAAAGAATACAGGTATAATAATGAAACAAAGCAAGCATTTGTATCATTTAATGGCGGCAAGAAGTCCAGGCTAACAGTATTACTAATGACTATTTTAATTTCTTTCAAAATTCTTCAGTAAGGAAAATGTGACAACATCAAACATTTCTCATAGGAATAGTTTAAAAACTGTGTTTCTTTTAGCACCTAGAATATGGGCTGAAGCCTCATGTATTCACAAAACCAAGCTAAACCTCTGAGGCTACAAGTAAATAGTGCTTTGGAATGTTTTGGGACAATGAAATGAGAATTTATCTTATGTTAAAGTGTTTTAACAGTTCTTTACATATTTTTAGGCTACACTGGCAATGATTGCCCCAGTCCTTTTTCCAGTCTGATACTGCCACTAGTTGTCACTTCAAAAACACACTGATATACACAGTAAATCTTGGTTTATATATAATACCAACGTTAAGAGACATAATCAAGTTAACAGAGGAATCATTCTCCCTAATGAAAAGCATGTCTTTATTAAAGGCAGACATAAATGTGGTTTTACAGTTAATGTTTTTATTGTCTGCCCTGATTGAAATGAGTATTTATTAACGAGGTGAACTGCAACTTGCATCTTAACAAACTTTTTTTCGTTTCCCTCTTAAATGAATCAATCCAGCTACTGAGAGACACAGATACTGGAGAGAAAAGAACTCTAAATAAAAAGTAAGTGATAATTATGAATTGTGCCATTTTTCAATTACAATCTAAGCCTATCTGTCTATCCTTTTTATGTTATATTACCCTAGATAAAGGCCTGTCAAAAAAAACCAAAAAAGATTGGTACTGAAGACTGTATTGCAATACTTCTCTACAAGATTAGAATAAATTGAAAAGTTTGAAACAAATTTTCAAACTGATAATGTTGCAGATGTCATTTCTTATGTTTAAGTAGTACTAATTGAGAAAATAAAGGTTAAAACATTTCAATTTTTTCTTTTTTTTTCTTTTTTTTAATATTTTTTCTTTTAATTTTGCATCTCAATAAAAAAAGAAAGAAATATGTGGAGGTAAGGTGCTTGTTCTCTGATCCAAAATAATTTCTAAATAAAAAATAATTTCACTTAATGTTTTAATGTACAATGAAATTATTAAAGAAGGACACAAGGCAGATACAAACAGAGAGCAATATGTTAGAAAAACATTGTATTAAGTGGCTGCACTACAGTGCCTCTTTCACAGAGCATGTTGTACCAATTATCTGAAAGTCAGAATGTTAATGCACAGACTCATCAACTATATCCATAACCATACCATGCCAAAAATTTAACTTAATTATCAATCCCTGCTCAATGACAAAATGTCTATTTTTTGCAACTTGGGGAAATTAGGAAATTTAAGCAAAAGAAGTCAATTCTAACAGATGTCGGTATTATGACTTCCATGGAACTAGAAAGAAGTAGTCAATCAATTTCAATGAGTGGTAGAATATATTAAGGCTGTTGTATTAAATTTCCCTTCTTTCTTTCTAAAATCAGAATATTATATAGCAACAGAGATGGAGAACTCATATCTTATGTCATTGCTTTTTTATTTTGTTTGGGTTTTTTAACACTTGTGAGGAAACATAGGCATTCAAATATTTTTTTGCCTTTTTTGGATATGTATCCTAAACCAAGACCCATCATTCGACAGTTATGGTCTTGGAGGTGCCATCACCTGGCAAGGAAAATACTGGAGCAGTTTCTGTGGGGAAAAAAAGCCCCCCATGTCTGACTTCCTTGGTTAGTGGACTTCTAAGTGTTCCATGGTCCATTGCAAATTTTTCACCCTTACCTTCTGCTAACCCTCGTTATTCCGCAAGAATCTGTTACATCTCCCTCTCTTTCTCTTCATCTCAGTGTATAGTTTCACAAGACAATGGCTTTTCTTTCAAAGCCACATTGGAGTAGCTGTGCCATTTTCTCCCTTTGATCATAGCTCACCTGCACAACAGCTTGAGCAGCAGCTGTAAAATGGCTCACTGAAATTACCTACACTGGGAATATGACACCATTTTGACCCCTACAATTTCATTCAGCTGCATTTGTTGAAGGGCACAAACAGAGACTATATAGGGAACTCATAAATTGTCTTTCCTGAAAAAAAAACAGCGTCATGAAATTACATCTTTTACCCACTTGCTTTATCTTTTACTTCTCTCCTTGCTAACCTGTCAGTCGACTCCAAATGCTAACTACCCTTTTCTGTCAAGCTGATCAGTTAACATAATGAACCCCATTTCATGGCAACTGTTCCCAGTGCTGCTATAGTATCAAATTTGGTTCTTCTTTTTCAGACATGAAGAATATTTGAAAAAAAAAAAAAA
>VZRX01012440.1:108283-125327 GCA_013398075.1 Notiomystis cincta
TGCAGAAATATTATGATAAGAAGAATACTCAAGATTTTTTCCATTAATCTTTGGGTCAAGTTTTACAGAAAAAGAGACCAAGAGAATACCAGCTAAAACTATTTTGACAGAAAGGCACAGTAAGTAACTTCATAAGTTCATTGACTTAAAGTCTGTTTGTCTGTCTTCTTCTCTGTTGAGAGATCTATATGTTTGTGGTCTGTATTATTAAATATAGACTTATTTGGATTACAAATAATTAGATATCATTATTATCTTACTCTCTTTTAACACTTCCTGTAGAAACTTAACACTTATTTCAGTAAACTAGTATATACATTAATATAATTGTTGCCAGAATGATTCTACAAAGAAGTTTGATTATGATCTTTGAGCATGGTCTTTTTTTACATAGTTCTGCTTGGAATAGAAATACTATTTAAAGGTAGGTTAAAAAGTTTAAGAAAATCAAAAGGGCTTTCCTTTCATTTTATTCCAACTCCTCTGGTTTTTGGATGTTACATTGTTAGAACTGAGGTGACGTGCACAACTCTTTTATTCAGATTTGCATATCTTCTCATCACCCCTTCATCATGAGTGATCCACCCTCCACTTATGGCACTTTTCCCCAGATGTTTTTAGACAGAGTTATTCTCATTATTTCTCTCAAAAAGTAGTTGCTTTGGAAAACTAGTTTTTTAGAATTTTTATTTTCTCACTGTCTTTCTGATCTTTACTGCACAATGAAATGTACCTATTTTTCAAGGAAGAAAAAGATCTTTTGGTTCCTAATAAAAACACCAACCAAACCAAACCAAACCAAAACAACAACAACAACCACCAACCAACCAACCAACCAAAAAAAAAAACCCAACAAAAAAACCACCCCTAAATTATTTGATTTATTGCAAAGACTTTTAATTATAAATTTCTCATATTAAATTTCTAGGGATTTTTTTTCAGCCAAAATTCTACCATTCTTCCAGTCATTTACAGCTATTGCAATTGCCATAAAAAGAAGGCTCTTCTGAGTAGTTCTACATAATCAAATAAAACAGGTCACATTCATAAATTTTGCAAAAATGTTGTCACAGTACTGCACATCAGGAGAGGTGTAAAGTATTATTGGACTCTTAAAATAAAAACAGGGAAAGTCTCCTCAAATGTAATGTCCCCTGGCAACCAGCATGATATCAAAATTTGTTTAAATATTTTGAAATGTCTGCTAACTCACACTATATTATTGGAACCTGATTTGAGATTGATGCTTCTGATGTGTGGTCAGCTCATTTACTGGGAAATGTTGATAAAAACCCTCTCACATAAAGTAATATAAAATGATACAAGCTATAAAAATACTTGGAGCTATCTCTAACTTTAACAGAAGGTTCTGGTCCTGAAATGAAGAAATCCAGAGAAAAAAGGAATGGCAGGGAGAGATGAATTTAACTTTTTCTTTACATAAAAAAAACCAAAACCAAGAGGACAATAATGCTTTTCTCAAATTAATTAATAGATTAAAAATTATATTTAAGTATTTATTTTAAGGGCAAGGAGTGGCTTTGAATAGCAAGTGAAGACAGTTGCTTTTTTCTGTAGTTATTTTTACACAAATTAGGTAAAAAGAGAAAGAAATATTAAACTTGTTGAATCTTCACAGATTTGAGCCTGTTTTTACCAATTCTTTGTAATCAGAAAGGAGACCTTTGTAGCTGAAAGTTAAAGCTGTAACATTATCACCTCATTACAAGATAGTGATTTTAAAAGAAATGCATATACCAAGACTCATGGTAAAACAGCAAATGTTAACAATACTGACATAAAAACAATATTTGGACTCCAAGATATTATTTCAGGCATCTCAGGCTGCCAGGGAACCTCCTTCCATCTTTATCACTGTCAAAGCCTGAGAGGGAATTTGCAGTTTGGTTCTCATCAGCACCACCAACTATTTGTGTGGAGGTCATTGCTGAATGGCAACAGTGAACAGCTGCCTCAACAGCTTTACCAGTACAGGGGGGGAGAGAAAGTGAGAATTAAAACATAGGTCTCCTGGATGCTCTGCTACTGAATACCCACTCCTCCTTTTTTTTTTTTTTACTTTGGTCTTTGATTTGGTTTGTTTCTCTGGGGATTTTTTGTGGGTTTGTTTGTTTGTTTGTTTGTTTGTTTGTTTGGTTGGTTGGTTGGTTGGTTGGTTGGTTGGTTGGTTGGTTGGTTTTGGGGGGGTGTTGTTGGTGTGGTTTTTTGTTGTTGGTTGGTTTGGTTTGGGTTTTTTGTTTGATTATTTTTTGATTTTTTTTTTCTCTTTAATCAGATGTTGACTGAAAGTTTGAAAGGCTTCAAGTGTGAGGCCAGCATTGCTAGGTCACTGAGCTGCTTTTCAAACACTACAGAGAATAAAACAAATCTGCAGCAGCCCCAAAGTATAGAAATGAATTTTCTAGATGGAGCCAACAAGTTTTTATCACCTGTGACATCTGATTGAGGAACTGCCTTCTACAAATATTTGATATAAATGAGGGCATGCTCTCACATGAGGAGTCACACTGGTTTCTGTGAGAAATAATGATTTGCAGCATTGAGACTGTTGTGTGGCCAGTAAGGCTCAGCTGGAAGCTTATCACAGTCAGTTCTAAATTTGTACAACATAGAAATCAGTCTGTGCATGTTTTCTATAACTTCACATTTGGCTTGAGGTCATGTTTTAAGCTGGTTGTCTGAAATCATTGCAACAACACTCTTCATTTATCAATTTTTTTAACCAAAGAAAGTAACACAGTATTGAAAATTTATTTTTCTTATGTTTTAATTATTAGTATTATTATTTTCATGAAAAATTTGCCTAAATATTTAACCTACTTGTGTTTTAAGTACTCTAAGCTAGTTGAAAAATTAAAGTTTAAATGTTTTCATCCTATAAATTGAGAGTTTGATCAGTTCTGTGTACTTAGCAGATAATCTCTGACCTGGAAAGATGCTGAGGCAGTTTTACACATGGCAAGAGCAGAGCATGTCGTATGCATTTTAGCAGTCCAACAGCTCCAATTCAGACACCCACAGGATAACATGTTGAATCCATTTCTTTGTGAAAGCTGCTCTTGGAAAGGAAGAGATTTAATTGAATGTGTGTGTTCAGGAGGATAAGGGTACCGGACGCCCGAAATTAAGTTTGTCTGTAACCTTCAAGGCAGTATGCAAACTAATGAGATGTAGAATTGCCACTACATCTGTTACCATTTGCTCACATTTAAGAAGAATACTTAAAAAGAAAAAAAATATTCCTATTATGGAACCCTATTTGCTGAAAATAATATAATTTGTGCATACGCATTCATGGTGCGCATTTAGTGCTTGGGGAAAGCAACTAAATGGGATACTTTTCCTTCTCCTTTATATTAATATTTAATTAAAAGCTCAAGATGCTCTCTTTTGACAGACACTCTTTTAGCCATAGGAAAAATATATCTACAGTAACACTTTTCTTGTTTGATCTCTTTTTTTGGGTCAACTTACTTTCACACACAGACACACACAGATACTGCATTCCATGATAGAGACACAATGCTGTTAACAATTTTTATGCTTGAGGCCAGGGAAATTGTATCACACTTGCTTTTTACTCCAGATCAAGAACTGTGTCTGTAGCATGACAAAAATAAAAATAGAGAAAAGGCTTTGAAGATTTCAAATGCTGAAATTCTTAAGTCTGGCTTGTTAAAGTGGTTACTTGTTCACAGTAGCATTTGCTGCCTTGCTAATGATCTTCTGGTTGGGATGGATCCAGCCAGTGTATCTGATACAGAAGTTTGAAATTTCACAATTAACTGTTTCACTAAGACATTGAGGGATGAAGGGGGGGAGACAGGGAGGAAGGGGGAGAGGAGAAGGGGGAGAGGAGAAGGGGGAGAGGAAGCAATGAGGGGAGGAGAGGAGAAAAAAGAAAAGAAAAATAGAAAACCAATCAGAATTACAGTGTTGTGAGATACAGAACATCCTTTTTAAAGAAGGGATTTCTAAGTGAAAGAACATTATAAGATTGATACTCAAGTACTTCACTTATGGCACAGTCAAAATTTCCACTGGAAATAACCTTTCTTGTAATCTAGCACAGTGTTTGAAGTTTTTCATGAACCTATCTTTAAATTAAAGTAAAAGAGGGGAAAATTCCATGTATTCCTACCTTATAGCTGTGTAACATAAGCAAAATAGAGCCTCGTGTGCCCATAAGGCACAGACATCCTAATTAACAGATTCTCAAGTAGACAAAGCTGTCTGTTTTCAATTAAAGACTGTATAGTGATTCTCAAAAGTGCCTCAATTTACCATTCTGTTTGCTTCTGACAAATTATTACTCTAGAGGCCAAATCTTCTGTCAATGATTTACGGGCATTTTGAACAGAATCATTCTGAAAAGAAAAGGGGCTCTGCCACAGGAAAATGTAGAGACATCTGGAAATAAAAAAACTCTTATCGATTACTGATATTTAATATAAACACCAGTGAAAGGCTGATGTTTCCTAATATTGATACTAGCACAGATGTACCTTCCATTAATGTAGTTTTGCCTCAGCTGAGGCTATGATTAAAAGTAGAATATAGTTGTGTTCTTCAAAATTTTTGTCTTAATATTAATGAATGTGATAGATCACTGAGGAATTAAAGTGTTATCTTAGTAAATCTGTCCAACATCATTAACATTTAGGCAACATAATGATGAATTTTAATTAGATACAGATGTCATGAAGCTTGGAATATACATTTCATCAAGGTAAAAAAATAGAGTTAGTGCGGACAAAAAAGTAAAAAATATTAATAATAAAAAAATAGTATAGATATAGTTAAGAATAGTTGAGAGCAGTGTATTGTGAAGCAGTCAGGGTGAAAATTATTACCTGTATACAACAGCTGCATCCAGACTTTTTTCTTAGCAGCCTAGATGGCACCCTGTGCATTGGCACAGAGACCGTGCCCCTCTAAGCCTACACCTGCCATCTGACAAGACATCCCTGAGCAAATGCATCATGCATGAGTGCTCCACATTGGAGAAAACTCAGCTGTATCTCCTCCATGGGCACTGCTCAGTGTATATCTCCTTTTACCAGACCTTTACCGACTTTGTACTGGAAGACTTTCAGAGAGAACTGTCAGCCCCAGCCATGTGTAAGTTTAACCATGTTTGCATGGGATACAGGCTACCACATCTTTTCTCCTGTAACTCTTTTATTTCCCAGCTCTGAGCTTCCTGAATTTTTCATTATGAAGATAGCAAGATACTGGAACAGATTGCCCAGAGAATTTGGGAATCCCCCATCCCTGGAAGTGTTAAAGTCCATGGGGCTTTGAGCAACCTAGTGAAAGTTTCCCTGCCCATGTCATTTGGGTTGTAAGGGATTATAAAGGTCCCTTCCAACCCAAACCATCCTATGATTCCTCCATGCAGGACACAAAGAAAATAATACGTATTTCAAAGCTTGCATTTGCAATTATCAGGGAAGGCAAGAAACTTTTTTAATGGTACAAACAAATTATTGCCTTCATCCTTGTGATATATACCTCTTTTTTGTTTATTAACACAATCATTTTTTTATGTATGTGGTTAAATAGTCATCCAAATAATATGTGGGGGGAAATAAAAGTTACTTTTCAAGCCACTTTAGAATACATATTCATAAAAGGGGACAGAGTGCTCTGAAAGGGTACTGAGAGCTCTAAATGCCACTGAAAATTGATCAGAATTTTATGCATGCATTTCAATATTTATATTTTTTTAAAGAGATATTCAACCGTCAAAATCCAACACATAATTCTATAGAGGAATCAAGCTTGTGACAATCCAGTTATTAGAAAGCTGGGACTTCTTATATTAGATTTGGCTTTTGTGATCAGATTGAAGGGAGGTAGAAATTATCTTAGAAATCCTAGATATGAGGAGTTTAAACTGTGAATTCAGAGATGAAAAACAGTCTGAGGTATTCTCTTATTTTTAGGAAACATAATTCTTAATTTTAGGAAACCTCAATTCTTTCTCCTTTTCCTAGAGGAAGATTCTGCATGAGTCTCTTCCTGTCCCTACTGTTCTTCCATTGCAGACACACAGGACTTCAGTTTCTTGTGATTTTTTAGGCAAGTACATACACTAGACAGCAAAACAAGAGGGAAGAGAGATTACAACACCAGTGAATACACCACAAAGCCTATCCCTGGCATTCAGGTCGATGGATGCAGCAGAGCAGCTATAGCCAGTTTGCAAAGCATTTGTATCCAGACGGAGTTTTCTATCATGCACTGAGAGAATTGCTGGGCTCCCCTGAAATCCTGTGTGTTATAATCATAGGGAAATTTTGTCCCACTAGAGTAATAGTTTTATAAAGGAAAAGTGAAATAATACATTGTTTTGTGTGCTATGAGAGGAGATGGGGACTCTGAGACATATGTCCTGCTGAAACACATGTATGAAATAAGGAGCCAGACCTAGTGAATTCTTATCTGAATTGTCTTTCTTGGAGTCTTCCCCACATCCTCAAACTTCGGCCCAGGTTTTCTTAGAAACATCTGGATGTTGCAGTCAAAAAAGACAGCCAGGTAGAGAAGGAACATTTGTGCAGAAGATGTAGTCAAGGAATCAGAATCAGGAGTGAAAAGAGGACTAAATTTCTGGAAGGGAAAATGTTCACTTTAAGAACCTGTAGCTAAGAGAATGCTAATTTTATAGTCATTATCATTTCTATGTCCCAGGTAGCCTGGTTAAATAACATTTTAGAAAGACCAATGAGCGGTCTATGCTACTGTTCAAGATTTTACTCCATGCATGAGGTAAATCATGACAGAAAGCCCTAAGGTAGTCTTTGAAGTACAACCTACATGGGTTCTGATGAAGAGAGATGAGAATTGGGCTTTTCACGCATAGTTAACCTTTAAGAGATAACAATTAAGGCCAAAATAGGCTGTGACAGTCATCTGGATAAGTATCTTATTGTAGGTATAATGGAAATATGCTAATACAGGAATAATTTTATAAAAGTGATAAGCTTGGAAAAATAGAACAGAATGGAACAGTTGATTTAGAAGGAACCTACAGTGACCATCTGGTCCAACTGCTTAAAACAAGTCCAACTGCCTTAATCTAGTCTAACTGTCTAGACAAAAAAGAGGAATGCCAAAAGATGCATTCAGCATACTTTTGAATGGATGGACGTTGAAAAATATCACATTTGAGGACTGGAAAATAAAAGATCCTAATAAACAAAACACGGTAATATGGAATTAAAAAATAAACTTAAAGGTGTTAGATAAACACTTAAAAATTATATTGATGCACATATTACTGCTTAGTATTTAGATGTATTGCTTCAGATATCTCACAGGAAATAAATTATTCTCATTTTTTAGTTCCAAAGAATTTGCAAACATTTTTAAAACCTAAAAATTTGTATTTTTGCCAAAACAAAAACTAAAGCAAAATGCCTCAACTGGCATGAACAGATAATTCTGGTATCAATTTTATTTATTTCTCTCTTTGGTTTGATCCGAAAGTTTCATATCAGTCCATCCATAGTAAAAAAATCCCAAACTCACTCAAGAATATTAATCATTTAGCCTATTTCTATAATTCATAAAAGCACCAAAAATATACCTGAGAAATTGTATTTGTACAAATCTATAAGAAACTTTGCTCTCATTTTCTTGGATGAGATGGAAATATTAACTCTTTTAGTATCAGCCTGGCCTAGCTTTAAATACACATCTGCAATCATGCACAGGTGTCACAAACTGGGGATATC
The DNA here is from genome assembly GCA_013398075.1 of Notiomystis cincta. Classification (NCBI taxonomy): domain Eukaryota; kingdom Metazoa; phylum Chordata; class Aves; order Passeriformes; family Notiomystidae; genus Notiomystis; species Notiomystis cincta. The sequence goes on from VZRX01012440.1 coordinate 116,047, forward strand.
AAAACAATTAAATTATGTAAGGGGTTGTAAAATTTTTCCTCCCCAGGAGATATATCTACATATTTATGCATTTTTTTTCTTTTTAAGGGGAAGATAATGTGGTTCATTAATATAATCTTTCTGTGAATTAGGAAGATTTTTGCTACCAGAAATACTGTAACATATGAACAAAAAGGCTCCGGGCTGTTAGGAAGCTGAAAAATTATGACAGTGTGGTATACAGATCTTCAAGTGGCATCTGAACAGCAGGATCATAAACTTATACAGATTTACTCCTTCCTTCTTCCACCCATGCTTTCTTAATGATTATTTAAATGATTCAGGGTCTTTACTCAGCACCATATTCTAAGGCAATCAACATCCTTAAAATAATCTTTCTGTATCCATTTGTTAGTTAATGGGTATCTAATACATTCCCAATTGCAAGGCATTTCATGTCTTGGTAATTTTAGCATACATTTTCTCCTGGAATGACCTTTAGGATGCTCTGTGTGTGTGAACAGGCACACACATACATTATTCATGTACTGAAGCACTGCTCAGTGTAGAAGACCAGGGATGGCATGGACATGAGCCCTCCCTACTTGCAGCCCTTCTGTGATGGAAAGAACTGAATCTATAAGGAGAGCATACAAAATAAAATTTAAACTACAGCCTAATTCAACCTTTGACAAAGAGGGAAGAATTCTTTGGGTTTTTTTCTTTAAGGTTCAAAATAAGTAAAACAGCTGTTTGCATCTCCACAAATCATAGTTGACCCATACTATTTGATTTCCTTTCACATTAGCTCTGTAAAAACATCTCTTTTCATTTCAGTGACACAGTAGATAAGCTTTTAAAGAGGCCTGCCAGTACTGAAGGTTTGATCTTTATACCTCAGTAAAAATACTGTAAACTGATTAAGTGAGCAGAAAATCAGTAGGCCTAATGCATGTTTCTCAGTTCCCAACTTCTACTTCCATTAAATTATTATCTGAAGAAAACTATAGTAGTGACTCACTATTCTCTGTTAAAGCAAAAGGAGATATTCCCCCCGGTACAGAATAAGTCCCTAAATTGCTAGTATTGAGTCTATATCTCAGAAAGCTAAATCTAAATACTACCAAAAGTGATGAGAGATTAATAGTTTTTCTTCCTTCTCCTTTTTTTCTTTTTTTTTTTTTTTTTCCTCCTAGGTTTCATCACGCTAAAAGTCTCACCACTGAGGTTTGTAGAGCTGCTATAAAAGATTCTTTAATTGCTTCAGGATACAGCAAATTCAGTTAAAAAAAAATCTACCAGATGCTCATTACATATCTAGCTATATATTTACAAAGATGTAGCACCTTTCTCACATATGGAGACAGGGGAGATCCAACAATGCCAGAGGGAATCTGTAATGTTATTGTAAGTCAGCAAACAGATCTATACCTAGATTATATATGTGGGAAACCACAAACATTTCTGAAAGCCTGTTTCTTTTAGAATTTAAAGAAAATAACATTGGAGGTCAGAGTAAAAATTGAAACCACATCCTATGTTTAAAAAGACAGGGAAAACAAAGAAACTGTAGGTACATTCCCCTTATTTCTTCATATTTCTTTTGCTTTGTTGTGAATATCTTCACAAACAGTGAAAAGGAGAAAGGGCATAAAAAGCTTTTGAGTTATTATTCAGAAAAAGAAGCAAACACCACTGGCATGAATAATCGATTATGATTAAATCGTGTTTGAATATTGGCAGCTTGGCGATATTAAGTTATTCCAAGGATTCGTTTATGAATTATTATTTTGAAGTGGTTTTAAATTGACAAACTTCTGAACATTACATTTGTTTTCCTTTTCACATGCACACATACACTCAAGTGAAGTTAGATGAAAGATGAAGTTGAAATTAGAGTGGCCTAAGGGCATTACTGTAATTACTAGCCCGTTTAAAATATATCAGTATCATGTCTAATATAATAAAAGTAGAGTCATTGCTGTAGCACAGTTAAGAACAAGAGACTCTGCAAAAGGCTGTCAGATTCTGTTAGCTGAAATCAGAGCTAAACTAAATGCATTAGCTGTGTGATTATGGCCACTGCTCTCACCAGAAAATCATCTGCAAAAAGAGGGCCTTTGATAGGTCTGACTATTTTTTTTGCCTCTGTTATTTTGGTTTGTTTGTTTACTTGTTTGTGGATTTTGTTTTACTTATTCCTGAAGTTAAAACAACATGATGAGCAACAGGGAAGCAAACAAAAATCAAAATGTTAGGTTGTCCAAAAATAGGACTTTTATCTGGTAGATCATATAATACAAATGGGCTTAATATTTCATATTATATTTATTAAGAATTTCCAAGTCATAAGGATTTATTTCTCTGCATTGAGAAGAACCACTGACAGAAAAAATTAGGGAAACTTTAAAATGGAAAAAAGTGCATCAAGGTTTTGGTACTTAATGGCCTGAGATTGTGAACTGATTTCCAAGCATTCAGATCTGTTCAGGGACAGCCTGATGCGCATGCAAAGTCTGCTGCTGTGGTTAGGAACAGGATGCTAGAGCCTAAATTAGGTCCATACAGCCCTTTCCAGCAGGTGAGGCGTGGCCAAAACCAAGGCCAGGGCAGCAAAAACGCCAGTCTGGAGAATGCAGGTGTTCTGTAGAAGGGAGTGAGACACACAGAATCTGTTAAGCAGAGCAACATCCTGCCAGAAGGCAAAAGCAACAAATAGATTTGCTCTGTAATTAGGGAATAGTGCACACTGACGTTCACTCTTGCAGTGCAGTCCTCCATCTCCTGGAGAGCTGAGTGCAGCCAGGTGGCTGTGTCCAGGCTTGGGCTGATTGACAGTGTGTGTGGCAGCATTGACGAGCCTCTTTTGAGTTATTTCTATTTTGGTCTTCTGAGCTTGAAATGCCCCAAGCCATGGAATATTTTAACTAGTTAGCTTGGTATTTTTATGGCTTCAAGGGTTCTGGCTTTGTCTTTTTTGTTTGTTTGGTTTGTTTCTGTTTTTCTTTTTATTATGGAAAACCATTTTTAAAGCTGCTTTTGCAACAGGAGTGTAAAAGGCCCTGAAAGGCATCAACATAGAAGTAAAACATTTTCTTCCACTCAATTATTGCACAAGGGACACATTTAGTTCAGGATGCTCAACAGCTTTAAGAGAAAAGACATCTGGGTTCAATTCATAAAAGCCTAGGGCAACTAAACAAACCTTCTAAAATGACATTGAAGTAGGAGGAGGAGGTGATTGTTTCTATGACCACAAAGAAAACTCATCCATTATGCAGAGACTAACAAAAAAATATAGATATGTAAAAGAAAATGAAGTAATTAAGGAATATTTAGGACAGAGGAAAAACTGAGGGAATTACTCTGGTAGGTAGCTTTTGTGAGAGTTGTGTGGTTGTCTCCAGTCCTCTTTATTGCAGTTTTAGAGAGAGACAACTGTTTTAAAGAGTAGCCTCAGGAAAAGGCCTGGAAACTACAAAATATTTTAACTACATGACATTATTATACCTTACCAACTATCCAGACCACCACTTGGGTGAATTCTTTCAATCTACAATGGCCTAGTATTCTCTTTCTTGTAACTGATTTTTGTGAAAACACTTTCACAATCCCAGTTTTCCAAAAACATGTTGGGGAATAAGGTTTCTTTGACCATAGTGGCCAGGGTTTATCAATATCATCGTGTTATCAGCAGAAAAAAAAATTCTGTCATTGTTTCTTATTTCATGTAACCACAGCCTTCTTTCTTGATATAAACCTTTCTGCTTGATATAAACCACAATATTAAAAAAAAAAAAACAACAAAAAACAAAACCCCCAAAGCCAGGACTGTATGTAGCCCATTGGTTATGTGACATATAATCAGTAGGTTAATTTCCCCTCATAGCCATTGTTAATCTTTTATGTTTGCAAGTTTTAATGTGACATAATGACAAAAAATTAAAGAGCATGAAACAGATCTATATAGCATTTAATACTATTTATCCATAATTTATTTCTTTAGTCATCTGGTTCCCAATCATATACTACTTTACTTTTCCATTTTTTTGTTATAATTTCTCCTTCCAGGTCACTTTAATGCATTTTTTTCCCCTATAAAATTGCAATCTGCTTTTTCTCTGTCAAATCCATGCACACAATTGTCAAATACACTGACAAATTTAAATATATTTAAAATGGTTTCTGATGTTTGCTCTTAATGGGAAGCATTTAGTGAAATCCATACCTTTTGCAAAAGAAAAAGCTGGGCAAAATTCACTCCCCCTTCTCCTGCATAGTATGTCCCCATGTGCTCAAGGAATACAGGACAGTAGAGAGATTTTCAAAGAAACATTACATGAGAGGAACATCTTAATAAAAGTATGAAGGAGGGAAGAATAGAAAATTGCTGTGCTAAGTTCTTCAAAGAAATGAGTTAGAGCTTGCATCTAATATCCTTATTTTGCACTGGGGTGAAATGCTTGAAGATTAGGAAGTTGTAATTTGCAGTTATTCTTTCTCTTTGATCTACCATGTTCAATTCAAATGAAGAATGTGCCAATATAACTTTTCTAAGCCATACTGCTGAGGCTGTCAGGCACTAAAATGGAATTACCTAGTACAAAACAGAAGTTCTATCCCTTTAAGTATTTACTATTTGCTTTCATAAACAGCTAGAAACAAAAGCTGACAAAAAATCTTAACCATAAAAAAAAGGAGGAAGAGAAAGATAAAACCATTCAGAAAAAAAATATTGCAACTGTAAGCAAAACTGAGCCAAAGAAAATGAGAAGCACTAAAAAGCCCAGCTAACAAAAATACTAAAAGTACTGATAAATATTTAACAAAGCAGAACACCTGTTTAGCTATGTATTGTTCTCTTTATGAAAAACTTAAAAATACAAAGCACACAGGTATGCTTCTCTCACTGGGAAATCAATATGTAAAAGTTGTGTGAGATTAAGGTTGAATTCTAAACTTCTAAAGTGCATAAACAGATAGTTCTAAACCCAGATTCCCTAAAGATCCCTAAACTAGGGTTCTTGGTAGATTATACAACTCATGGAGAAATTCAGGTTCTGTAACATTTTAGAATGAAGGGAGCTTCATTTCAGAATGCTTTTGAAACTGACTTAAGATACTGAAGTGTTATGGCTTTTATGACATTTAACAAAATGTCTACTTGAAAAACATAGCACAAGAACTTGGTTTTGTTCACTCACCTAAGGAATGTACAAACCTCACAGGACAATAAGGACACTTGTTAAGGACAACTGAATCTGTCAGATTGAAAGATCCAGATGATTCTTCCCTCCTATCTCCCTAAAAGCAACATTACTGATTTTCTCTGGCCTGGTGAGGGTCCTTTTCCCAAAAGGGCCCTATGTGCCCCTTGAAGATCAGCCATCTCTTGCATACCTCCACCTGAACTGTGACCTGTCCATGTCTCACTGCACTATTTGCAACTTCTGCCAGTTTCCATCTCTGTTTTGGACATCTTCTGTCTTTTCTCATACCATGCTCAGCAATTTCTCCTTATCTCTTCTGTCAGGTATAGCTCGGGCTCCTGCCTACAAGCTTAGCAGAACAGTGTTAGAATACTGGGTAAAAACATCTAATTACTTACCTTTGTACAATAGCTTAATGTTCACTCCTCTCCTCTCAGCCCAGCAAACAAGAGACCCAAACTGAACTCCCTAAGAAACTATTGGGTAGCAGGAACTGAATTCTCCTGTCTTTCAGGAAAATACCTTAACTGCGAGGTGATTCTGGCTACAAGACAGAGGAAATGTCATTTGTTGCTCCTCTCTGGGAGTTTTCATGCTCTCTACTAGTTACAGATTTACCAGTTCAGACACGGAAAAAGAAAGGACATTACTCTGTAATTTCAGGGATTTAGAAATCTCAGACTTTGATTTAGTTGTTTGATTTGGTTTGGTGTTTTCGTTATAGCTGTTTTGTATGTTTGGCTGTTTGTTTGTGGGGTTTTTTTGAGGGAGGGAGGGTAAAATAGAGAATTAGGAAGGAAAAAAAAAACAGGAATCTCATCCCTGGTCTGGTGTGGGTTTCTGGAAAACCAAAGACTGTGTCTCCTGCATACGCTAGTAGCCACTGTGTCTGTGTTTCTCTTACCCAATTTTATTATTCCAAACCCTTGTCTTCTCCACTTCAATGTGAAGAACTTTTCACTGCACAATGGAGCAACTTCAGAAAACTATGTAGCCCACTTCTGACTTCAAGCTTAGCTTTGATTTAGTTACCAAAGCATTTTTGGAAATTTGAGCTCAGAAAATTTGAATCTCCTCAGTAATGAAAAGCAATAATTTGCCTAACAAATATTTTGCCCATTAGGCAGTAATAGAAAGGGAGACTAAGCTCAGCTGTTTAGGAAAGAAACCAACCACACTGTGTGTTGGTGGAGTTCAAACATTTAGGCAAATAGCAGGAATTTTTGGCAGTTGTTACAACAATGAGTTCCTTGGGCAGGATGAATAAATTGCAGAGTCCATTTAGGATTATCCAGGAGTCGATGACAACACACCCATCTTCATCAAGCCTCAGAGCATCACTTCTGAGCAACTTTAGGAATGATTGAAAAGTGTTACATGAATAAAACTTATGGGAGGGGTCAGGATCTGAAACAGGAATTTAGGTCATATATTAGACCTAGTTGTTTCCACTCCACCTAAGCCTTACATCAGATATCTAAGATGTTTTCTGGAACTTGTCATAAGGATACTGTAAATGTTTTTGAACTTTTCTAATCTGCAAGTTTTTCTACTTTAAATGACCCACTGAATTTACTGAAGTATAAATCTGAGATAGAAATACAAGATCTAATCTGTATTACAAAATAAATTTTTCATATTTGTTTCAAATTTTGTTTCTTTTGTGGCAAAAATAACATCAGAGTTTAATAAATACATTGAATAAAATAAACTGTCCTCTGATTGGAGGAATAGAAACAAGATAAATGGACTTAAAAAAACAAGTAACAAGTAATTTTTACAAATCTCTTCTAATTTTAGATTTAAAATTCCAAAACAGCAATAAACCACATTTTTTTCCTGATTGTTGGAGGGAACTGGAAATAATATAGTCAGGATTTCTTATATTAATAAAAAAAGGAAATCACATAAAAATGTGATTAATGACAGTAATAATGAGAGTATATACCCCAATCTCATGAAGATATATATTCCAGATGGTATGAAATATTCTAAAATACCATATTAAAATTCTTTCTTCTCATTCCTCAAGGAAAAGGAAAGAAAAGTAGAAATATAAATCTTATCATCTGGCGCTGAAATACTTAATTTCAGTAAATATTGCCCCATCAGTTTTATGGTTTGTAATTCACTATTTTTTAAAATTTTTTTTTCCCAAACAGAGGTTAAATTGCACTATTCCAAATTAGGGTCTCAGTGAGTTTTCTTCCATGGCTGCTATGTGACACTGCGCCCTGAAAATATCAACTTAAGCTTCTTTTCATTTCTACCTTACGCCACTAATTTTATTCAGTTGATTTACACTACCTTTAGCTATTTTGTGAATTAAAGTTATATAGATATATACATCTATATATTATTTTTCCAAGTAAAACAGTTTTCTGAACAAATGCAGGAACTACGAAGGGAGACAAACAAGTGGAGGATGTGCAGAGGGACAGAGAAAGGTGCTATGAACTTGCATTGACACCAAATTTGTTATAAAATCTATGCACATAGTAAGTTTTTCGCTTGGACTTCCTTTATAGAGGATAGATAGAAGTCAATTTAGTCTGAAAGTTTGACACTAAACTTTCAGTAATCAAGACTTTTCACAGCCTTCTGGTAGTTATATGTGATTATATTTCAGGTATTTTAACTGGACATATAAAGCACAGGGACTGCTGCTCTAAAAATAGCTAACCCCTTAGAAACAGAGACTAGAAACAGAAAGGGAACATGCAGAGCTAAGAATGAAGAACTGTTCTGAAGCACAGTGATCAGTTTCTTGTATGTCACTTTCCTAAGACCAGGTCTTTTTTAGCTGCTGTTTTGTTCAATATCGGCAGGAAAAGTGGTTTCATCTGCAGAAGTCTGGAGGAAAATCAGTGTTTTTGAGCTTGCCCATCAAAAAACATTACTGATGTCAAGAGTCATCTTTCTTCTTCTCTATCACACTCGCCACAAATGATATTCCATTAATATGAACAGCATAGTAATATATACTTTAATTTAGAACCATAATTCTAGCACATGTTCTACAATATGTGCCACAGCCTTATCTTGATTATAGAAGAATAAATCATCTTGGTCCCCAAACTTTTTCATCTGTTGTAAAATTGAGCTTTATCCTTTTCTTTTATGTTTTAGAATGCTTTCTGCTTCATATCATATTTCATTTTGACTGATAGAAAGGACTTGATAACTTTTTTATTATGGTTGCCAGATGTTTAAGTCATTGTTACACTGGAATGGACTCAGGGGAGAGCCACTAGGATGGTCCAGAGTTGGAGTACTGGTCCTCTGAGAAGAGATTGAGGCACCAAGGCTTTTTCAGCCTGGAGAAAAAGTCACTGTGGGGGCTCTAAGAGCAGCACCCATAGCTATGGGGAGGTCAGCAAGGACCCAGAACCAGGCTGTTCATAAGAGTGGGTGGCTGGAGGACAAGAGAACACACACATGCATTAAACAAGGGAAATTCAGGGAGAAGATTTTATTTTCCTTTTTGGACAGTCAAATAATGGGATAGATTGCCCAGGCAAGGATGTACTATTTCAGTCCTCACTTGTTTTCATGACCGAACTGGACACAACCTTAGGCGCGTTATTTTACATCAGACTTGGTCGTGCTCTGAGCAGCACACTGGACTAAAGCCTTCCCAAGGTCCTGCCCACCTGAATTATCTTATATCTCTATGAGCAGATAGATTGGAAGTCTTAATAGATTGGAAAAATTTTCTTTTACTGTTTCTTCCAATTTATGCACACAATGACCTGAAAATGAGATGGGAACTTCCACAATCAGGTAAATTACTCCTCATGGGTAAAGTGTGTCTTTTATTTATCTTGTTATTAATTTTTCTTGATTCAAATATTAGTAGTTATTTCAAAGTGACAATCAGTATTTATATTTATTATATATTCTTAGTATATTTATAAATATTAAAAAACCATATATAAATATAAAATGCATTTGTAAATAACTTGAGTTTTAATTAAAATCTATCATCTTATTTTTCCCTTCCTCACTTTTTTGTTTCAATACATGATCAGTCCTGACCCATTTCTGGGCTTATACACAGATTTTTTTGTGCCGTTCAACACTGCAATAAAA
>VZRX01012440.1:126090-142520 GCA_013398075.1 Notiomystis cincta
TTTTTTATTATTTTTTTTCCCAGACAACACATGTTTAGATGGAATTTCCTGCAATTCAATATATTCTGTTGTCCTCTTACTGCATACCTGTGAGCATGACCTGTCTCTGTTTTCTTTACACCTTTCTGTCAGGTATTTATTTATAGGTATTGCTATGGTCCTCCTGAGCCTTCTGTTCTCCAGGCTGAAGAGATCCCTGCAGCAGGGAGGAATTCTCATGCATTGCTGCCACTTTCCTTCTGGGTGGTGGTCCACAGCAGACTCAGACTCACCAGGAGAGCCCCACAGGTGCCGGGCGGGATGCGGTCCAGCTGCGGGAGCAGAGATTGCTCTGTGGCCGCAGAGGAGGTGGTGGTGAAGGCAGTTCTCTCAGCTCTGGGCAGGAAGGACTGCAGTGGAGCAGACACTCTCCCTGCTGACCAAGGAGCACTTCACACACAAGCAAGGGGACAACACTTGACTGGAGCTGCAGACCATGAGGAGTCTGCACTGGAGCAGACTGCCGGCAGGAGTGGAGGCCTATGAGGGACCGCGCTGGAACAGGGTTTTCCTGAACAACTGCAGTCCATGTAGAGATATAATGCTGGAGCAATTCTTGAAGGAAATCTGTGGGAAGGACAGGCAGTGGAGCAGTTATTGGAGGACAGTATCCCACAGGAGGGAAATCATGTTGGAGCAGGGCATGAGTGTGAGGAAAGAGTGGGAGAAACAAAGAGTTATGAACTGAACCCAGCGCTCATCCCCCATGCCACTACACTGTTTGAGGGAGGGCAAGGAGGTAGAAGAGCTAAGAATAAAGCTTAACATGGGAATAAGAGGGAGATGAGATGAAAGTGTGTTTAGTTTTGGGTTTATTTGTCACTATCCTGATCTGTTATTAACTAGCAATAAATTAAATAAATTTCCTCATGTCAAGTCTGTTTTGTCCATGATGTTAACTGCTGAGTGAGCTCCTTACCCTTAGCTTGTCCTAAGAGCTCTTACATTTTATTTTCTCCCCCTATGCTCTTCACAAGGTCAACTCATCACACCAATCTAGGAGAATTTTAATTTAGCAGAAAGGCTGAGATTTAATTTTGGACAGAATTAAATTAATCTACAGAAGAGACATGCATGTATAACTGTGTTTGTGCAATATTAAACTGAGGCAGAAGAAAACCAGAATCAGAAGAAAAGAATCCTGAGGAACCCCAGCTGAAAATTGAAACAAATGACTAAGATTTTCTAAGGAGGAGAAATTTTATGTGACTGACAGTTGGAGTGTATTTTACCTTCAAAAGCAAATAATCCAAATTTAAAAAAATACTGCAGATAAACACCTCTATGCTGGACTTCTGAGGAATGGACTGAGGTCCATTTCAGAATTTTGTTATCTGCCAAAATTACCTTTAAAGGCATCAAGACCTGGAACAAATAAAAACTGTTCTACATCATTTTTTATTTGACATTTACAAGTTAGTAAAAGGGAGTCTGCAACTTGAGGAAAATGCCTATTTGCTCAATATATTCTTCATAACAAATAATTCCTTTAAAGGAACAAAAAGGTACTTGAAGATGTGGCTAAAGCTGAATTAAACATTAGCCTTCTTTTTAAGTAAATATTTAAAAAGTCCCTATTTTTTTCACTTCAATTTTCCCCTTCAAATTTATTAGAACTAGAAATTCCCTATGGAGATATATAATCTACTTAAAAGATTGAGACCAAAAAAGTCCACTCTGAGTTTAAGATTACCAACACAGGATTTTATTTAAGCATAATTATTTATTATTGGTGACTTGCAAAAGTAATAATATTACTTACTTTTATAATTGTCTACACCGAAGTTTCAGTCCTAGCGATTACTCCATATTTAAATTCATAACATCCCATGTCTTAAGTAATGTTTGCAAAGCTAAATAAAATAGAGAAGATTATTAGAAGGAAAATTTTACAAATATTTGGAACAGTTTCAATTATTTTTTCCTTGTTCTCCTTTCATTAATATTTCAGTTAATTTGTTGAGAGGAACAACCATTCTCAATGAGCACATTTCTCAGTATTTATACTAGAAATGTTTGTGTACTTATTCAGAAAGACTTCTCTCTGTATGGCTCATTGTAGCAGAAAAACCTAAGCCATAATTACAATCAAAATATACCTCCAATTTAAACTCTTTCTTTTTAAAAGCTTTTTTTAATTTAATATATATTTATTTTAGAATTTTGCACTAATTTTTAATTGTGAGATTATTACTGTTAATTTTATCTGTGAAGTCTTTTAGTTGAATTTCCAATATGTTAGATCTTTTTTAATTCCACTTTACCTTGGCCTGTTTTTTTTTTACTAAAGAACAGGGAATTCTACTAAGTGACTTTTCATTTAAACAAGGAAGACATATAGAGGTTAATATTCACATCTCAGCAGGAAGTAGAAATGCTGCCAGTGAAATCAGATGGGCCAATGATCACCTTAAATACATAAATGGATGGAAGTTTAGGAGTACCTCTATTGTATTTAACCACTTGGCTCTGAAATTACACTTAAATCTTGCACTGAATACCTAGATATTATTTTACACTCATTGCTTATTTCTCTTACTTCTCTTCTGTAGACTAATCTTTTGTTTCTATGTCTTATTTTGGTGTTAAATCTATCTTAAGTCAAAATTAATATAAAAAAATTAGTTTGACTCCAAAATATGGTGTTTATATGATATAATCATTGCTTCCATTATTAGAAGGGCTTATAAAAAAAAAGAATTATCTTTTTGTAAAGATAAATTTTTTAGGAGCTTACATTTAAAAATAGCAACAAAAACATTTACTGCCTTCTTTTAGGTTGCAGGATCAGCTCTGTTACCATTGTACCCTGTCAGTCTATTTATTCTTCAGTAAGAAAAGGAAAAGCACTGATGGGAACTGACGTTAAATTAGAAAGGGAACAGATATGGTGAAGATGCTGACAAACACCAGCATATAGAGAATAAATAAATACTTAATGAACCAAATCTGCCATCTCCAATTACTGCCCTTTCTTTCTTGACCCTGTGTCTTCACAAATTCCCATGGGATCAGGTTCTTACATGAAAAGAAACAACAAATAACACCAATTGCCTGATGCTGAAATATATTTGATGGGTTGTTTACTTAACAGAGCAGCTAAAAATAGATTAAAACCTTAAAACTTAAAAAGTTTCACTAAGATAAAGCTGGGCTCTGTTCTAAGATGGGCTGCCAAGACCTGCTCAGGTACCACATACATGGATGGATGCAACAGCACTGCAGCAGTATGGCTGCCTATAGCTGTTGTGAGAAAGGGATGTGAAGACTTTGTTGTAAACTTCTCTCCTTGTGGTTAACCAGGTGGACAAGAACGCTGTGGTTACAGTATATGAGAAAGGTCAAAACTTATGAATGGCCTAAAAAGACACTATTACAATTTTGTGTGACATATCCATGTCCTATACCTGCTATGTGGGTGAGTCCAAGCAAGCTGTGAACACTTACAGAGTTTAGCAGCCTTCATTCAGGAGATTTTCTCTAACCTGCTTAGTGTCTGAGAAGTCCCACCTACTTTAAATTGCAGGCAAAAATCTTTTGAAAGGGACTAAACCATCTAACTACTTGTGTCAAACATGGCTGCTTTGCTGTTTGGACTACAAAAAAGCACAGAAAAGCTGAAAAAAAGAAATTCCTGCTTCTAAACCTCTTGACAAATGTATCAAAGCAAGACCTCTAATAGAGAAAATTTCTCAAGTGTCTGCATATATCTCATTACTGAAGCCACAACATTCTCAAGCTACTCGTGAAAAAATAAGTCACAAAAACCGAGGAACAAAGGAAGTTTTTACAGCTCATATTTAGCATTAAGGGGAACATTGAGGACACTGAAGTAATGTGAAGGGCAAACATGTATCTTGTGCCATTTCTCTAAAATGGACAAATATTTCATAAGGAAATTACTCTTCTGGAGTGAAAAGAGAAATAGTTATTTAGGTAAACCTTAGGATTGTTTCAGACTTTCAGTCCTGGCTTCAAAAGTATGTCACTGAAGCCCTGAATATGCAGAGTTTCAGATAGATACACAGCCTCCTCTGGCCTTTTAGGTTTAAAGATGTTTGAGCGTCTGCTGCTGTTAATAAGATATTTGTCCTCATCCTCATTTCTGGGTATCTCATCCAATTCCTTCTCTACACAAGAAAATGCAGTGGAAGCTAATTTTCAGGAAATATTTGGGCTGTCTTGTTTTATGCATAAAGACTACTTGAATAAAGTGGACAAAGGACACTGGAAATGTTAAAAGCACCTTAGAATAATAACAAGGCAAGAACTGTAATTTCTAAAAAGAAAAAAAATAAATTACTGCTAACACTGAGGTTACTATGTAAATATTGCAAGTAAAACTGGAAAATTTTGGGAAAGTATCATGTATGAGAAAAATAGGGACTAGTATGCAAGTACATAATTAAAACAACTGTTATCCACATTGTATAGAATTTGACTTGTGTTATGACAGATCTGATATAAATATATGACAAAGACATTTTGTTTTACATCAGGCACTTCTATTAAACATCCTTTCTTTACAAAATCTTCTCAGTTTTTAGCAGAAATGTTGACAATGATAAAGGTTCTGAAGCATTTTTATGCTGTCATAGACAAACTGATACTGTGCTCTGATTTTGACCTTGTATTGTATTGTACTTTTATTTGGAAGGGATATGGTGTAGAGTCTCACAAGAGTAATTGAAAGTGTTTATGTTGTAAAAAGTAAATTTGAGGTGCTGACTGTGGTCTTGTATATTAGTGCATGCACACATATTTGTGGAAATTCTTTAACCCATGTCCATTTTTTAAGTCTTCATTATATCTCTGAATCAGCAGTCTTGTGCAGGACTGTCCATATATTTGCATATGGCTGAATTCACTGTTGACATTCAATAATTATAATGAGCTGTCAGAAACTGTTTAGACAGGAAGGGTATGACTGATTTTCTTCCTTTGCATCTTTTCATTACAGGCTCTTAGTGAAGAGAAGAAATCTGACTGCTTGCTTGGTTGCCCAACTGATTTGCTCTAGGGTACACTGAGAAACAGCTCAGAGCTTTTTAGTAGTGCAGGCAAAATTTGGTTTTGAGGTGACAGCAAAATGAATTTAAGGAGAAACTGGGGTCTATTAGTATATTGAAAGGGAAGGGAGAAGGGAGAGTTTAGCCAAGGTCTAGAGTTGGTTTTTTAGCAGGTCATGAATGAGAAAGGGAGTCTGAAAAAGTTAGAAGAGTGTCCTGGGAATGAAGGTGCAATTAGAGGGCTAGGAACAATTAACATGGCTTCCACAGCCCTATAGTTTGCTGACAGAAATCTCCTTCACTCCTCTTCTTTAGACTTTTTTACATAATTTTACATTCCTTCTTTCTTCTTTCAAGAGAGAATGAAGCAGTGCTACTCTGTTCTCCTGTTCTATCTCCTGTTTGGGCAGATGATCCTCATCCATAACACAGATAACCATTTCCCTCATAATTGTATCTCATTTCCCCCTCATCATTCCCCCCATTTCCCTACGAGCTGCCCTCACTCAGGACACCTGCTTTCTCTGCAGCAGCCCCAGCACAGTCATCTGTGGCAGTGCAGCCAGAAAGGGAAGAACAGCATGAATGGCACAGTGGAGGCTGGGCTGAGAGAAAGACCTAGGGAAAGCAGAGCTTCCTCTGTCTCTCCCCAAGGCTTGTAGGAATGGAGGAGGTGCAGTAAACCACACCACATGCTGTCAATGTTCTCTTAAAGAAAAAAAAGAAAAGAAATCTCTCAGAACACATATTGGTCATATGGGTAGTCTGTATCTCACAGAGATTAGGAAAAATGAGCATTTTGCAGTTCTGTATGACTTTTAGAAGCTATCCTTTTTTGCAAATGTTCTTATCTGAGCTTTTATGTTAGATATGCATGGAAAATTATGGTGATACAAGGAAATAACTAAGTCTTGTTTAAATATATTCAAATATGCTATGCATGTTCAATTTCATTTCTACAACAGTTTAGAGTACTTGCAAAGAAAGGTTGAGCTTTGAAAGTAGTCAGTGCCATTTAAAGCAGATTTCATAGCAGTTGGTGAAGTGAGAATTAGACAATTAGGATTAGTTGCCTAATCAGTAGTTCAGCAGTTTTGCCACTGGAGTTATATCAAGGTAAAAAGTATCTGCCTCCATTTCATTACTAACATACAGGTCATTTGTTCCTCCCTCCAAACTTTTTTTCTTGTGCTGTGTTTGTACTGAGAAAGCATAACTTAATTGGCATTATAGCTACATTTTAATGGAGTTTTGACCAATAATAATTATCTGTGTATAGAAGCATGAAAGCAATGCTTATAATTATTCTTTCCTAATATTTTTCATCATTAATGATACTTCCACCAAGTACAAGAGAGAACAGAAGCTTAAAGAAGGAGTTTATGGAAAGAAATCCAATGAAGGAGCATTCATTACAATGTTATCACCTTTGTGAATAGCAAATTATTGAAAGGCAAGCAGGTATTCCAGCAAAGTACCACTGTAATTCTTATTCATTATTATTTCTTTATAGCTCTGTTGGTCACTGTAAGAGGCAGGAAAATAGTTTAGATAAACCTTCCTCCTAACCCAGCAGGTTTTTATGTTCTGTCTTTATTTTATGGATGATTTTTATGTGTGCACGTACTTGCTTTTCTAGGAGGGAGGAATAGAGCCAGTGTTTACAGCAAGCCTCTAAAGCTTTGTATCCTCTAGGGTAATGAAGTACTTTTTGCTTTGTCACCTGTGGGTATAATAAGCTGTGTAAGATACTATTTAAAATTCCGTGGGTTTTGTCATTCTTACACATATCAATATTTTGGGTTTATGTCCGTAAAATAAAGTCATCCAACAGTAATCTGAAATAGCAGTAAACTAAGGCTTCACAGATTTGTAAAACTGTACTCTTAATTACCCTTGTCTTTACTTATACGATAATGTTTTAGTTATAACTGGTTTTCTAGTCAGCTGCAGACATGCCATTTTTAGTGCCTCAGTACCAAAATAACTGTATATGGCATAATTTGGGTGATTTGCAGTATTGTAGGCAGAAGTCTATCTGTTGAAAGCTTTCCTCATTGAGCAGTGGCAAGAGGGAATCCCCCAGGATGCTTTGCTAGGTCAGAGTCTGGCACATTTAGATAACCCAGAAAACTTATTTTACTTATTCCATTTAAACACCTGACCAAGCCACCTAAGTTAATTGCTGCAGCTTCCTTGGTTGTCTTTGCAGTCAGTGACAGTGCAGGACTAAAGACCCTAAAATTAGGTAACACATGTTTGAATTTGTATTTGCACTGGAGTATATACTGCTAAATTAGCTAATACAAATCCTTTCCAGTTCTTGCCTGACTGTATACTAAAAGCAGGGCTTATCAGCCACTATTGTTTTTCCCTCCATGGGATCTGTACTGAAATTACATGTCAAAATAATTAATGAGGTTCATGATGGTAAAAAGAAAACGGTTGGTATGATGTCTTAGAAAAATGTGAAGATTTAGATGCATGAAGGAACTAAGAATAGCTGAAACAATTGCTTCCCACACCTGAAAAGGAGTATCATTGATGGAACAGCAGGCAAAGACAGGGAAAATTAACTGACAGTAAAAGCAGTCTTTCCTCAGAAATTTTGCAAATTCCTTAAGACATATGCAATATATAGATATAGATTATATAGATATAGATATATATTTAGAGAGAGAGAGAGAGATAAACACCTTATGATTGGAGACAGCCAGTTAGAGGTAATTCAGTGTCTGGAGAACAAGAAATATAAGTCAATCAGAATTCAGATTCTAACATTCTCTTAAGTTTAGTGGAGATGAAGGAACAGCTAGACCTTTTCATTCTCCTCATCAGAAAGGATGGACTTAGGTATGACATGTTCCTAATCCCCTGCACATTTATTAGCATTTGCAAATGCATTCCCAGCACAAAACTACAATAAGCATACAGAGTGATGACTCATGCTCCCTTCCTGTCCCTGANCTTCCCACACCTGAAAAGGAGTATCATTGATGGAACAGCAGGCAAAGACAGGGAAAATTAACTGACAGTAAAAGCAGTCTTTCCTCAGAAATTTTGCAAATTCCTTAAGACATATGCAATATATAGATATAGATTATATAGATATAGATATATATTTAGAGAGAGAGAGAGATAAACACCTTATGATTGGAGACAGCCAGTTAGAGGTAATTCAGTGTCTGGAGAACAAGAAATATAAGTCAATCAGAATTCAGATTCTAACATTCTCTTAAGTTTAGTGGAGATGAAGGAACAGCTAGACCTTTTCATTCTCCTCATCAGAAAGGATGGACTTAGGTATGACATGTTCCTAATCCCCTGCACATTTATTAGCATTTGCAAATGCATTCCCAGCACAAAACTACAATAAGCATACAGAGTGATGACTCATGCTCCCTTCCTGTCCCTGAGATTTTCTCCTGTCAGCTGCTCTGTTTAGCCACAGTAATCTCCTGCATAACAAGCTGGGTCAGATGGGATGGTAGCATTGTTCCACTAGCTTTAGCTTATCTCAGCTAAAATTCTTTCCAAAAGTTTAGTTTAGTTTAATCAAGTTAACCTGATTAGTTCTCAGTAGGAAACTCAGAGTTTCCAAATGAACTTTATGTAGATGTAAATTTTTGTATTACTCTTTAGGTATTAACTTTCACTTCCGAAAAAAAGTAATGGTACAGAATAATGCTACATGACAATATATAAAAAATAGATGAATAAAGAAACTTCAAATATTTCAGAAGAAGAACCGCAGCTGTGTGAAGTCATATGATATCACTGAATTTTACTTCATAGACTCACAGAGCAATTGAGGTTGGAAGAGACCTCTGGAGGTCATCTGGTTCAAATGCTTTGCTCCAGGAGAGCCACCTACAGCCAGTCTCACAGGCTCATATTGAGACAGCTTTTGAAAATCTCCAAGGATGGAAATGCCACAGCCTTCTTGGGCATTCTGTTGCAGTACTTAGTCATCCTTGAAGTAGGAAAAGTTCTGATGTTCAGAGGGGACAGCCCAGAATGAGACACAGAGTGTGACCTCGCCAGTGCTGGACAGGAGAAAGGATCAGTTCCCCACTCAACCTGATGGTCAAATTTCTCCTAATGCAGCACAGATACCATTAACCTTCTTCATAAAAAAGGCACATTGCTGGCTTATGGACAATGTGTCTGTCAGCCCACAGCAGGCACTGATGCAATTGTTGAATTTTAGTTGCTAAAAATGAATATATATCTTCTGGAATATTCTCCAGTTGTTTACAGAAATGTCTTAAGTGCTAATATACATTAACTTTTCAAATCTTTTTTAAACACATGCTATTGCAAGATGCAATTAATTTAGTAGAGACATTAAAATGATAAACATCTTACACAAATTAAATACTGCCCCTAAAATCACAAGTAAACTCTTATACAAAGTTCCAGTGGTTTATATTTCCATATACAATGTACAAAAACAGACAAAAGAAAATGAATTTTAATACTTACTATCTGTAGATTTAAATATGTGGAATCTTTCCTTTCATACATCATTTTAAGATAACAATGTTACAGACTTTTGAAGTACTTAGCGAATCTATTAAAGATGTGTCCTTTGCTAGAGGCATATGCTTTATATAGTTTTAAAAAGAATAATTTACATCTTAAATCTCAAAATCAGTTTTATTTCGATGTGATCCTTACTCTAAAATTCTTTTTCTTTTCTTGCATTATTATTAGTCTCAGAAAGCACATGCTGAATTCATTAACTGGTCCTGACTAGCAAGCATAGTTTTTGCTGATCCTGCCTTGTGCCCATTATTCAATAACAGTATTTTTGTTTTATGATTCTAGAGAATGGAATTCTGATCTAATTATCTGGGTTCTTTCTACAGCAGAGAAACAAGGAGATTTCAGTGGTGTGATTCAACCATTTAAAGGTAGATGTCAAAAACTTTCCTAAGATATTTAGAACAGAAGCCTGAAGCGACTGCTGGACTTCTAGGTGTTTAGATTGATATTAAAAAGTTAGGTATTAAAAAGTTATATTAAAAAGTTAGGCTGTGTGAGTTGCACTCTAATACAAGATCTAAAATTTATCTCAATTCCTTCCACCGAAGAATATGACATTCAGTCTTTAATAGCACAACCATACCTTTAAGTTTGTTTTACTCTTGTGGGACTTCAAAAACATAGCTCTGGACCTTCATTTTTGTAATGTAAAACTTGACAAGAACTGAGGCTTGGTTAGTCTACAGTTATCAGAAAGTTTGAGAAATTATTCTATGAAATGTAGTGCTAAGAAATTTCTAAAATCTTTCTAAATAACATAAAAAGGAAAGAAAAGCAAAAAACCCACATTTGTTTCATTTGAAGAGTCTACTCATGTAGTAACAGTTTGCCTACTCAAGAAAAATTGGGTTTTCTTCATCTTCTCTCGCCCTTAGATACTGAATTTTAAGAAATTCTAATTAGACTCCTGACATGGCACTTGAAAGCCTCCCTCTGTCCTTCAGTTCTAGGCTCTTTCTTCCCCTACCAGCTGTGCAGCAAAGAGCATAGATTAAAACATAGGAAGTATGCTCATAATAGCAGAGAACAGGCAGTTCTTCCCTCTGGGAGCAGCTTGGCTGTAGAGATAAATGCACTTTTTCTAGAAGAGAAAGAATTGAAACCTATGCCAGTCCATGCTTTTGTGACTCCCTTGATCAGGAAGCAATAACTACAGTCTTAAAAGCTTTGTGCAAGGATTGCAGCCACATATCACAACTTCCATAAAACAGTCAGTTAATGAGAATAATTTAGCCTAAGTGGGAGCTGGTGTGTCTGGACTAGGATGAGCTTTGTCATTAATTACATGACTGCCCACATGGCCGATAAAAAACACAGTTTACAAATAAAACATACATAAAATGAGGTAGAATTCTGACCTCCATCTCTCAATGCCTTTCCTGCGTTGTGTGATATCACACAGCAGATGGAGTTTTCACAATAGATAGGATGGTAGGATCATATTGAATTAGCACAGACATATAGAGAACTGATCAGGAAGAAGCCATAGTACCTTCTGTGCATCCCAGTATACACAGGAAACACATTTTCTCCCTGATCCACTCAGCTGAATTTGCTGTCAGCTCAGCTGGGCTGAAAACCTGGAACTCTCTAAAGTTTTTTTCCCTAATGATAGTAGCACTGTTGTCTGCCTCAGGCCAGTTATGTATCTATGTTTACACTGCAATACTGCAATCTATTGCAAAAAAGCAAGTGTGTGTGTGTGTGTGTTTATTTTGTTGCTTTTGTTGGTTCTTTTTTTTTTTTTTTCCTTAAGAAGGTATATCAGAACTAAAAATATGGAGGAATTTCCATGCTGCAGATTTTTTCGTTAAGCAAAATACCTAAGGTCATCTTTCAAAAAAAATTGTTCTGGAAAATACAATTTTTATATGCTTGGTACTAGAGCCCAGCATATTCTGATTGTGCAAATTATGCTTAGCCCCTGAGGAATGCTCATGTGCTACCATAATTCTGCACATGTGTCCCTAGAATTTTTCAGCTCAGGGCTTCAGAGTTTTAGCCAGAAGCTTACTTTTTCTTTTTCTTTTTTTTTTTTTTGTTTTTCCCTTTCATTCCCAGATATCATGACGTAAAAAAAGTGGAATTTCCAAGTGGTATGAATTTAAGTTTCCCTGTGTTTTCTTCCATGAAAATGAATGATTTATTTCAAGATTCTAGGGAAAAAATTATTATTTTTATTTTTTATAATTACTTTTGTCCAACATTACAAAGGTTTTAATGTTTGATTAGGAGAAGTTTTCTCTAGATAGACAAATAGTTTGAAAATTAAGTTTCCTAATAGATTTTTTATATATGTGTGTATATATATATGTAAAACCACACCAAAATAGTCACAAGTTATTTTATCCCTATGTCTGCCAGACTGTCTTAAAATAGTTTTTGACATGGAACCTCTTTTGATGGATTTTGCTGCTGCTGTTGATTCCTTGCAGTCTTATTGTAGTCACTGAGGACTCACAGATTTGGACAGAAAAATCCATGTGTTCAAATGAAATTTGTTGGAGATATACTTGCTCTTGAGGCAAGCATCTCAGGCCACAAGATAAACACTAATTTCAACATCATAATGTTGGCTTCCTTTTCTTGTTTCAAAAATGCTTACAGAAGCAATTTTTAAGTTAAAAAACTATTAAGGTAGAGACATACCCAGTGAAATAGCTGCATATTTGCCAGACAGCAAAAACTGGAGAGCACAGCTGTTTGGAAGCAGTGACACGTGAAGCAAAGGTGAAAAAAATGTACCTTCATTAATCACATGCAATTGTTATAACAGTGAAAACGTTCTGTTTAGATGAAGATATAAAGCTGCCTGGTGGATCGTTTGACAGGGTTACTTGGCAGTTTGTTAAGGACATGAATTTAGTCCGTCCTTACCCTCAGGTTTACTGTTCACTGGGCTAACATTAACAGGAGGCATTGCAAAGTGACCTTTTCAGTCTCTTGCAGTTTGCATCATTCTTAAGCAATTCTGTAAAGGAAGAATTAGCATTGGCCTTAGGAGAGATGAACCAATTCTACTTCTCCTCCCAGGTGAAGAGGATGTAGCTCTTTTTATGCCTCAGTATGATGGGATGAACTGAACAACAGCCTGACCTAGGAGATACTATTTCCTACCACCTTATGAATCTTATGTTCCTGATAAGAGATATGAAAACCTGCAAGGAATCTGGTTGGGCTGTGAAGGACCTGCTGTTTCCTCCTGAATGAGGATGCCTGCAGCTAACTCACCATTGATTATCTTCCTATGGATGGCTGCAGGACTCCCAGAAGCAGAAAAGTAAGCCTTCAAACATCCATGCAGGAGGCTAACAGGGAGTTCCAATCTTATTTGAGAGAAATCTGGCAATGGATGTAAATGGAAATAATGCTTGGACAGATTTTATAGGAAAGTAAGGAGATAAGTTACATGCCAGCACAGTGTAAATAGAGGAGCATAATGGTGACATGAATTAATGACATGTAATGAAGTGCTAAGCACTGCCATTACTGCTTCTTCCCAGCATGTCTTAAACAGCTGCAGCTGCTGCTGAAACAACTTGTAATAGAGCTTTTTTTTTGAAGAGTTTAGTGGAAATTGCACTGGGTTTTACAATAAGCTGACAGTTTATAAATTCTATTTCAATTCCCCCATTATACAATATACACACTTCATTTTACTATTTGACAGAACACGTTCACTCAAGTAAATCGTGCAGAATAAATCACCCTCTGTGTTCTCATGTCATAGCTCTGTATCAAGGGATAAATCACTGCACTTTGAGGCCGCCCTGAATGAATAGACAGTACCTGTCTGAAAACTATCTGCACACCAAAATAAGCCCAGAGCTCCTAGAGAACTTAAACTGATATAGCCCCATTTATGTGCAAATGATAGATGAATTCCCACTGATAATATTAGTGTGATGCATTACTGAGAAAAAGAAAAAAAAAAAAGAAGGAAAAGATAAGGTATCAGACTGTTATATGGTATGGTAGGAGGAAAAGGCACATCCCCTATGTTCAGCTACTGGACTTTTTTTTCTTTTTTTTTTTTTTATCTGGAAACAGAAACCAATCCTGTGTTCTTACTCACTGTGCTGTGTAGGAAAGACTGGTTATTGTTTTCCAGTTAGCTGATCCTTAAGTAGCACTGTTCACATGCATAAAAGCAATTAATAAAACCCAAGAGAAACAAACACTCATTGTAAAGTTCAAAGGTAATGTAGGTAATTTTTAATTACTGTATATCAATTATGCAGTTGAAATGGAGATAGTATCATTCTCTATGAACATTTCCAAACATCTGAGCATTTTAATTAGCTAATGGTTAATGCGATTAGTCCAAAATAGCATAGGAGAATAAAGATTTGGCAGTAATAGATGCAGGAATTAATAAATCAGAGAATTATGCATGTACAAAGACAAAAGACATGCCTGTTGAATTAGGAGAAATAGTTGAGGGTATATATTTATCCATTTCTGTAATCTGCTTTCTAATTTACACAATTATAACATCACAGTGGCTACAGACCAACAAATCTGAATAAAGATGCTGGTCTACCACAACTATTCTTTATTTCTTTACATTTGAAGTTTTATGTTTCATTGCACTGTCATAAATTATCCATTCTTAAAGACTTTTAACTGTATAGTGAAAGACACTGAAGATAACCAGTTACAAACTTTTCAGAAGGTTTCCAAAATGTGCATTAGGGTTTATATTAAACTTGCAGGACATGTATATATATCATACAGAGTACTTATTTAGTTTGACTTCAGAGTAAAAATCTAAACCTTAGGTATGAACTTAAAGGAAAAGGATGGTGTTTTTCAATTTATCAATATAATATTATGTTTTGGTTCTTGCTAAAAATTATTTAAAAATTCATTTCAATGAAAATAATAATAATTACAGAGTTAAAATGAATTGTTTGGGTTTATTGTGCAGTTTTTTTGCACACACAAAACCCGTGGCATTTACTATAAATAAGTTGCTATTATTTTGACAAATATTTTTTGTTCCCATGTAAGGAAATATCTCTGCTTAGTAAGGAGGTGCTTGTAGGTTTTGGTACTCACATCTCTTCAGACTGTCAGTTAATTGATACCAGATGCTGGTACATGGAGATTTCCATGTTGATGGTACTGACAGCCTTTATATTTAAGCAGAAGAATTTAAGCCAGGATGTAAATCTACCAGTACACTACCTCTGCTTTGGTTTTATGTAAGTTGTTGAATTGTGGAAATGGGCAATGAAATGTGCCTTTTATGGGCAAGGACAACTATTGTTTACAAGCTGCTGAACGTGAGAGGCTAAGATACTTATTGCTTTAGGATATTTCTGAAAGCCTGCTTCTTAATACATACAGGTATTTCAACTTTTCTAAGTAGTGTTGAAAATCTCAGGCAAAGATTTATGTGAAAAACCTTTTTGGTAGCATCACTTCCTTGCACAGGCAAAAATCTATGCAAAGTCTTGACACAGTACTTTTTATTTCTGTGAGCAAGATTAGTAGGTTAAGTATCTAATGAAAAGTTCAGTGAACTGCCATGTTTCATTATAGCATGCTTCTAGATGCTTTAATATGATAGGTTCATAGATAAGAGAACTATATGGATACTCAGAATAAAATATTTTGAAATTCATCTTGACATAATACATATTTTTTTTTTTCCTTGTTCATACGTTTTTTATCTAGAGAAAAATTGCATTTTAATATTTCTGTGAATACAAAAGTAGTCTGGTAGCTGTATCCTTTTTTTTTTTTGTAACATAAACCAGCCTTTCTATATTTTCAAGCACTGCTCTTTTTGGTGGTAAATACAGATCCAATATGGATTACCTCACCCTACAGCTTTATACAGAGGTGGTTTACATTCTCCAGAACAGTCATGCTGAGGTTCCAGCTCCTGCACTGTAACTACAGTGCTGTCTCAAGATCAGAAGCAACAAGAGCTTCCTCCCTCCTTCCCTCTCTCCCTCCCCATCCTGCACTTCATTCCTGTCCTTTATGCCTTGCTATGATCATGGTACTGCTTGTGCCTGAGGTCCTGTGAAAGACAGGAAATACTTATTTATTCATAATTGCATTTCCCTTGCAGCAGACTCTGCTAGATTAGATGAAGATGAGGAGAAGGAAGCTGATCCTTTCATTTTCTATGCTGCGATGTTTAGTGTTGTCAGCTGGATGCTGCAGTTTAATATGTTTTTTCAGCATGTCTGTCACTGAAGTATGTAAGAACATCCTAGAAACTCTGCTGACATTTCTCATACACTGTATTTTTCCATCCTTTGTAGTGAGATGGAAACAGGTGAGCAGAGTTCTTTGTTTTGTTAGTCTGTCAATATTTGTTTGGAGTTTCTTTGTTCATGAGTGTTTCAGTACTCACATTGCCATGTAGTTTTATCACAGGCAACAAAGCCTTTAGAAATGCACTGCATACTTGAAGGGGTAGGTTCTAGGATTTAATTTATTTAAGAGTACTTTTCACAGGCTTAGTTGGCTGTGTGAAAGGAACTGCCCCTTTTTTGCAGAGAGGCATTGCTCTTACAAACATCTCCCTTGTGTCAGAGGACCAGCTTAGGTTTTGTGCTCCTAAAAGAGTGTAGCAGGAGAGACAGTTCCTTGTTTTCCTCAGGCAGAGTCCCACCTTTAGCCATGTGTCAAGCCTGGGCTGGCCATACAAAGCAGGTCTTGCTGCAGTGCTTCTGATCAGAACACAGCCTCACACTTGCTCCTGGCTCACAGCAATGCCCCTCTTCCTTGATTCCTCCTCTGATTATCTGGTCAGGTTTCAGCTATAATTAGAGCAAGAGAAAAAAACTTCTCTCAAATTTTTTTTTTTTTTTT
>VZRX01012441.1:0-14865 GCA_013398075.1 Notiomystis cincta
ACGGCGGAGCGCTCCCGCGGCGGGCACGGCAGCAGCGCAGCCCCTTCCCAGCCCAGCGCCCCGTCGCCGAAGGGACCGCGGCCACCGCGGCCACCCCCCGCCGCCCCGGCCATGAGGTCGGGCCGGAGAGACGCCACCTGTGCGGGGAGGTGAGCGGAGCCCCGGCGCCTTCCTCCTACCCCCGGGCAGCCACAGCGACGGGGAAGCGCAGGGGGTGGAGGAAGGAAAAGGGATATTTTTTGTTTTATAATATATCGATCTATTTGTGCTGCGATCGATCCCGATCCCGCAACTGAAGCCCCCGGAGGGAGAAGTGCTGCGCGCTGTGATGCGTCTTCCTCTCGCCTCGGCTGCCAGTTTGGATTGTAGCGCCCGGCTCAGTGCACTGCGAGGATGGCTCGGTTTGGGGATGATCTGCCAACCCGCTATGGAGGTGGAGGGCCGGCCGGGGCTGGAAGAGGGAGCAGCCGGCAAGGTGGCCCCCAAGCCGGCCAAAGGATGTATAAGCAGTCGATGGCTCAGAGAGCCAGGACTATGGCTCTCTACAACCCCATCCCTGTCAAACAGAACTGTTTCACAGTCAACAGATCCCTCTTCATCTTCAGTGAAGATAATGTTATACGGAAATACGCCAAGCGAATAACAGAGTGGCCATATCCTTTCAGGGAGGCTGTGTGGGCACGGCGGGGAAGGTGGGGACGGGGAGAGGGAGGCTGAGGGGCAGAGACCCCTCCAGGCAGCGCAGGGCGAGTGTCTGGTGCTGCTGCAGACGGCGAGATCCGGGCTGTGCGATGGGTGTGTGTGCCGGGGAGCCGTGTGCCCGACATGATGCACGGCCGTGGCAATGGGAATCTGGGAATCGGGGAATCGCTTCCGTGGGAGCCTGGAGGCTGCTTTGGGTGTGCTTGACGCCAAGGGTGTGTGTGAGTCATGTCAGGGTGTCTTTAGGGGTGAGAGGTACAGGTGCACGGATTGACATTTCCTACAATTCAAGCCAGGTTCTGTGAGATTCGTGCCCGTGAACCCTGATTTTTATTTCCACCTTGGAGCCTTTCAACTCTACTGTTCTTCCTGTGAATAGGAGAAGGAATGTGGGATAAAAATGGTGACACCTTAGCATTAAAGCTGCGTTGATAGTAGGGGACATTGACAGCCCAGGTAAATCCCGGGAATGCAATCATTGCAGCTCGCTTTTAGCACATCCCCTCCTGAATCCATTCGAATCAACATGAATCATGGCACTTTGATTAGGTGCATAGCCTAAGCTTAGGCTGCACGAAAAAAAAATTAAAATTAGCAAAGCCTTGTGGCAGAAGGAGGCAGTAAGTGGGGAGAGGGATCATCTGCTGTATTGTGAAAGGGGCAGATGCTTCCTGTCTGAGACCCAGCTCCCAGGCCAAGTGAGCTGCAGTGGGAAGGGGGCTCTGCTCGGAATGATGGTTGTAAGCTGTGAGCAGAGGGGAGCAGGGTGAGGCTCCCAGGGAGGAGATCTTGTGTGTGTGTACAGGAGTGCTTTACACTGGGGGTCTCAAGGGAGCCGGTTGTTTTCTTTTCATTTCATATCATACCCCTATTAATCCTCAGCTAACAGCAGCAGGGCCTCCTCCCAGCCTCCTAGCAACACTTTCAGTTGCCACAGAGGCCAGCTCCTGCTTAGACTTCCCCAGTTTTCACTTCCCGAGAGGCTAACAGGAAAAATACACCAGTGGAGTCAATGCACTTCCCTTCTCTCTGAACACACAGCCACACACATATTGATCTTTCTGTCCACATTATACAATCCCAGCGACTGCTGCATTTCCTCATCCATTTCTCCTTCCCTGCATTTAAGTCTGGATAAACAAGCCCCCAAACCCTGGTGACAGGCAGAGCATCGCCTTGGCTGCGCGGCTACACTCAGTCTTTCCTTCTCTTGGGCGATTCGGCTGCATCTTTCCGGGGGATGTGGGGAAGGGACCCCTGGTGCTGCGGAGCCGGCGGGACCGGCGGAGCCACCGGCTCTTCCTCGCTCCGGAGCGGCGGGGCCGACGGGCGGGCGGGGCCGGGCGCTGTCCGCGGTGCTGAGCCGGGCTGACCACAGTGCTGAGCTGAGCTGAGCGCGGTT
Source organism: Notiomystis cincta (assembly GCA_013398075.1). Taxonomy (NCBI): domain Eukaryota; kingdom Metazoa; phylum Chordata; class Aves; order Passeriformes; family Notiomystidae; genus Notiomystis; species Notiomystis cincta. The sequence continues at coordinate 2,105 of VZRX01012441.1, forward strand.
CTGAAACCGGGCTGACCACAGTGCTGAGCTGAGCTGAGCTGAGCTGAGCTGAGCTGAGCTGAGCTGAGCGCGGTTCTGAAACCGGGCTGACCACAGTGCTGAGCTGAGCTGAGCTGAGCTGAGCTGAGCGGAGCTGAGCTGAGCGCGGTTCTGAAACCGGGCTGACCACAGTGCTGAGCTGAGCTGAGCTGAGCTGAGCTGAGCTGAGCTGAGCTGAGCGCGGTTCTGAGCCAGGCTGACCATAGTGCTGAGCTGAGCTGATGGTGGTGCTAAGCTGAGCTGCCCACGGTGTTGAGCTGAGCTGCCCATGGTTCTGAAGCCAGGCTGACCGCGGTGCTGAGCTGCGCTGCCCATGGTTCTGAAACCAGGCTGACCACAGTGGTGAGCAGAGCTGACCACGGTGCTGAGCTGGGCTCATTGTGCTGCTAAGCCGGGCTGATGGTGGTGCTGAGCCAAGCTGACCAGCGTGCTGAGCTGAGCTCCCCGCGATGTTGAACCAATCCCTCCACGGTGCCAAATCGAGCTGTTTGCGGTGCTCGACTGAGCCCTCCAGGGTGTTGTGTCTGCGGTGCGGCTCGGCGCTATCCCTGGTGCTGAGCCGAGCTCTCCGCGATGCTCACAGGAGCTCCCCGTGGTGTTGAGCTGAGCTCTCCGCGGTGCTGAGCCCATCTCTCCGCGGTTCTCGGTCCGTCTCTTTGTGGTTCTGGGTCCATCTCTCCGTGGTTCTGGGTACATCTCTCCCCGGTGCTGAGACCACCTCTCCATGGTGCTAGGTCCATCTCTCCATGGTGCTGAGCCCATCTCTCCACGGTTCCGGGTCCATCTCTCTGCGGTGCCGGGTCCATCTCTCCGCGGATCTGGGTCCATCTTTCCGTGGTGCCAGATCCATCTCTCCGCGCATCTGGATCCATCTCTCCATGGTGCTGAGTCCATCTCTCTGCTGTTCCGAGTCCATCTCTCTGCGGTTCCAGGTCCACCTTTCCGTGGTTCCGGGTCCATCTCTCTGTGCTGCTGAACGGGTCCATCTCTCCATGGTGCTGGGTCCATCTCTCCGTGGTGCCAGGTCCATCTGTCCATGGTGCTGAGCGGTTCCATCGCCTGCCCTCGGGCCCCACTGCCGCCCGTGGTGCATCTCCGCCCTGGGAGAGCTGGGGCTTGGCACAGCTCAGGGCAGGAGACGGCAGCGAAAGGCAAGGGGGGACCTAGTACTGGCTTTGGATTCCTTCACCTTCCCACTTCCCTCCTGCTTCCCAAAAGGGCAATGAGGGGTTTATTGTCATTGGGAGTGGGCATTGCAATCGAGCAGTAATTCATGTTTAAATGTGTTTAAATAGTCTAAATCAAACTTTTTGTGCCCATCACTTATTACACCATGTGCTGAAGTTAAATGTTTCTGAAGAAAAATTCAGCAGATGGTGTTCAGCTGTATAATCTATTTGGAGGCAGTTTAGCTTATCAACCTCATTGAAAATCAATAATTATTAATAGTTTTTTATTTCCTTTGGACCTTTTGCTTTCTTGCTCCCAAATTCCTTGAGCAGCTCAGATTGTGTGTGAGTCTCTAACTCTCTCAAAGAGGAGAGGAGCCAATTGCCTACTTTTCCTCCAAACACACCCCAGAAAGAACCAAGGAAGTCAAGGAGACCCAATGTCTTAAAAAAAGAGACAAATCTTAGAATGCTCAATTAATGCAACTCTCTGGGTAGAAACAGGATTTGGAGGGGTTCTCCTTGTATTGTCCAGTGTCTTCTTTAACTTGTGGCCCCCACTCCATTTGAATACATGATTTTAGCTACAATCATAGCCAATTGTATTGTGCTGGCTCTGGAACAACATTTGCCGGATGGAGACAAGACACCGATGTCAGAGAGATTGGTGAGTTGCAGTCATTCACTTCCAGTTTTTTGTTCCTGGTCTAATACAGAAAGCAGTGGGCCACTGGGTGTTGGGAGTGTTTGGATTATTTTAAACATCCACATGTAAACAAACAGGCATTGATGTGACAATCAGAAAAAATCTGTCACAGCAAGGATACTGTCCCCTCCCGAGCCCATCTGCACAAGAATGCTTCATCACTCCAGCCAGCCCTGCCCAGCTGCACCTGGGAGGGAGCTGCACCTTGTGTGATGATCAGAAGGGCTTCAGACTTGGCTTGTCTCTAAACCAGGACAGGAAGGGGCTGATGAATGCTTAGAACTATCACTGGAATCAAATGAACTTCTGTGTAATTTTCATTTTCCCCGGGAATGGTAGAAACAGAGTAACCTTTTAGGATTTGAGTGTCTCTTCCTGCTATAGCACAGATCCTTCAAAGCAAACTTTGGGTTCAGATGATTACACTTCCTTTCCAAAAAAAAAAAAAGGGAACCAGCTTACAGAGAAAAATAATTTACCCGCAGGCTTTATGGTAATGAGCCCAATTACCTTATTTCAAAAGAAAATAGAAGAATAGCTTCAAAATAATTCTCCCATTTATCATCGCTGTAGGAAAACTGTGTAATTCTTGGTTTGATTTTTCTCCTACTTTTAATGATCTGGAATGTCTTGCATGCCTAAATGCATTAATCCTGGTGCATGTTGAAAGGATGGATAAATATGGATCCATATGTGTTTTCCATGTAGATACTATATTATGCAAACAAAGATAACATTAGGCTTGCTGCCAGAAACGTGAGCCTCTGAATGTTGGTTGCTGCAGTTCCCAAGGATGGTCCACACCAGTGGGCAACTCACAGAATCTCATTCTCCAGAAGCAGGAAAAAGTGTGTTAGTGAGAAATCTGGGGAGTCAGGGTCAGAATTTGATACTGGTTTGGAAATGGATCTGCTCCTGCTGGCTCCCCTCCTGCATGGGCTTGCTTTCTCTCTCTGCTGGAATTATTTTTAATTAAGAAGATAGGAGGATAAAACGAATCAATGATTTTATGTAGATCTTTCTGCCATTAAACCTGTCTTTGTGTGCTGTGGGGTTGGTTGGCAAGGCCAGCCTGGGGGTGTGAGCAAAAAACAGGTTTAGAGCCAGGACTGAGCTGGGGAAGTGCCTTCCGTGGTTATAAACATATGGATTAGTGAGGGGAAAAAGCAGTTTTGGGTATGTTCTGGCTTGGCAATCCTTTGGTTCACGTTGTTTTTATGGGCATCCTTGATTTATAAGGGCATCCTGGAGGCATTTTACTGTCCTTTCCCCCAGTGTATTAATTCCATTTCACAGCGCACACACCTTCAGATCCTGCCTAAATCATTCCAAAGGGGGGCACTGGCATTACCACGGAGCAGTGGGAGAGAGCTGTGGGAGTTAAATGCACAATCTCTGCCCTGTTGGCTCTGCCTCGGTGTGGAAGGAAGAATTAACCCCTGATTTTTGTCCCAAGCACTGCTATGTTTGATCCAAATATCCTGAAGCCATTTTAACTACAGCACATCTGTAACTCTCAAATGGAAAGGGATTTTTCATAGAGTAGCACTGAGAATCTTTACAAGTCATGAAATACTTTTTATTTTCAACATAAACTGGAAAGATTGAGCATTGTGAGTAAGAAAAGCTGTCCTCTAGTTTTTAAAGTGAAACCTCCTTAGAATTCTCCTGTTACTTCTATAAACTGGAAGTTGTTTCACTGAAAATGTCACAAATCTGTGTTAAACCACAGTGAGGGAACATTCCCATATATTTCCCATACATTTGCAGTTTTTTTTCAGCCAAATTCTAAGTCCATGCAGAACAGCAGGTGTTTTACTGCTGTCTTTAGCAGGAATGGAATTGGTCTTTTTTTGGTTAATGGTTAATGGATATGGTTTTTTTTCTCCTGGATTCATTAAAATCTCCAAATTAGAGATCATCATTGAAGAGTTAATCAGATATTAAAGATATGAGGTGCATATTACAAGCCTTTTGTGACTGGGAGAGGTCAGCAGAGTTGTTGAAGGAAAACTGAAGTTGCCCAGATCATTTGTTCCAGAGATACAAAGACAAAAATGTTAAGATTTTTTGTTTGTTAAAGCTGAGCAAAAGAGGGAGGATCCACACAAACATTTTAATTATTTTTGTCTTTTAATCGAAATTTCCTTCTATTTATCTCCCCAAGACCCAGGACATGATCCTGCAGCACAATCTCAGTGTTTGCTGTTTGCTGTGCTGCTGCTCTTGTCTAACAGGGTTAACTGAGCACATGTCTCAGTCCATGCAATACTCCAAGATTTTGAGTGGCTGAGTGAGGAGAATTCTCTCTCTGCCCATTTTCTGTATGCACAGAAAAGCAATACTTGGCCCTGGGCTGGGAATTCTGGTCAAAACCAAGGCTCTGGGGAAGCACCAGTCTGGTGATCAGAGCACTGAGTGGTGAACTGGAGGAATAAACTCACTCTCCCACCAGCAGCAGACTCACCTACCCCGAGGCTCTTTCCTGCTCCCAGCTGGAAGCCTCACATGCTCCGGATGCTGGGAATGTTCACGTCAGGAATTGTCCAGTGGGACAGGTTTGCCCCATCCATCTCCCCTCAGTGCCGTAGCCAGTGGGCTGTGGAGTCAGTCTCCCTCTATCCCAATAAATATTGCATTGTTTGTACACACTGGAGTAATGCCAGCTGCAAAGATGCTGAGGGAGCTGTTCTGAGCAGCCCAGAGCCTGGTGGTGAGAGCTCCAAATGTGGGAATGTGAACTTCCCATCCCAGCCTCAGACGGCCCTGCAGTGCCTTGCTCACGAGGCTGTCCACACTGAGACCTCCCTCTCTCCCTGTCTCCTTCCTAATTGCTCAGTTTTCCATGAGAAGCCTCAGGAGACCTCTCCTAGAAGGGCAGTGATGATTCCAGAACTTGCAGGACAGGAAATCCCTTTTCTGCCCTGCTCTGTGGCAGCCCCTGTTTGAAGGCACCAGAGGGGCTCTGGGATGAGCTCCTCAGGCTCGGGGTGTTTGGCTCCCCAGGGGTTTTGGATGTGAGGACAGAACATAACTTTCCCCAGATTTTCAGCATGACAGCTCTGGCAATTTACTAATGGATTTAATGCTTTCTGCCATCCACAGGCACTCAGAGCAGTAATATGTGAGCTGCTCATATTAACCTTTGCATGAACAAAGCCTTTCACACCCAAACCTCTCCAGGCTGCCGCATCCGAAGGCCAAGGAAAGACACTAGGACATGAAGCAGGAATGGTAATGACTTTCCAGACTCAGAAGTTGTTTCTGATCAGAAACATATTGATTAAATGTGTGTTTGGCCCAGTCTCAAGCTCTGCTGTGTCCACAGCAAACAACTTGCTGGCACAGCTCTGGCTGCTGCCCAGATTCTCCGCCCTCCTTCCAAGCACACACAGGGATCCTCATTATTACCTGCTCTGCCCCTCTTGAACTGAGCAGGGGCACAGCCTCTGGTGTGAAGGGGCTGCAGGATGTCCCAGCAGGGACTCTGAGCTGAGGCAGGGCCATTTCAGTGCTGCACAGGGCGTTCACCCACATCCTTCTCTCCTTCCATCACACACAGTCAGGTGAATCCTTTTTTTCAGCTGCAGAACCTCTCCCCAGTGGGGCATAAATTTTATTTTTGATCTGGTTGTTACTGCCCTGATTCTTGGGCAGAATCAGTGTAAATTTAGGCAGCCTTTAGAAAAGACCCTCTTTCTTTTGCCTCTTATTTCCCCAGCTACTCACTGCCAACCCTACAGATGAGAGTTTTTCTTTGTAATAAATACCTAAATCCATTTGTGAGCCTTCCTGCTTCCCTAGAAGCTGACAAAAACTCTTTTGACCCACTTCCTAAGAGCTCCCTGTAACCCTAGCTTTGGGAAGAGCACATCCCATCAAACCCTGGAGTACCTGGAGCCTGGCTCTTTAAAGCTGGGAGCTGTAATCACCAGGCACCTGACCTAGATTGAGCAAAGACTGGAGTAGATACCAGGCTTCAAGGAAGTGAGGGAGTACTGTGGAGGAGTGGATGTGGGTAAAGGTAGCTTTTTTTGTGTGTGTTAGAAGAGCTATTTTTAGAGGCACGCGAGTAGTTGTGGGCTGGGAATTTGGGATGGGCTGCAAGGCCTTGGTGTGCAGACATTATCTGGAGCTGTTGAAGCAGGAGCTTCAGGGGGGTTGAAGAATGGGCAGATTGGGCTGTCAGAGGGCTTCTGTGCCCATGAGGGAAGGCAGAGGAGCGGTAAGGAACTTCTCCTGGAATCACATGGGATGGTTTCAGACTCCTTCTCCTTATTTATTCTCCTTTTTATTTATTCTCCTTTATTATTTATTCTCCTTTTCTGTACTGGGTTGGAGCCCTGGGATGGCTCCGGCTCTTGCTGTGGAGCAACTGCTGGAAGAAGATGTGTAGTGTAGGATTTCTGTTGAGGGTCATCAAAGGTCTGATGGCCTTTGCTCCTGATTCTCTGTGGGTGAACAGCTCTGAGATGGGCAGCTGGAGGTCAGTCAGAGGTGGCTCCTGTGTCCTCTGAGCAGCATCAGTGAGGGACAGAGGGCTTGGAGGTGCTGCTGCTTGTGCAAACCCCTCCTTGGCTGGAGGGGAAGCCAGTTTTGGGTGTGGGTTTTTATTACCTCCTCTCCACTTCAGCCAGTGGCCAGTGTGAGCTTAACAGGCCCCTGCTGTGGTTTGCCCTCTGGCCAGGCAGTCCCTGTGAGTGTCACCTCGGGGGTGTGGGAGCTGGAGCTGCGGGGGCTGCGAGGTCGGAACGGCGGAAGGGATCAGAGGTGGCGCGGGGTGGGAGATGGAACATGTGGAAGAGCTGTTCCCACTGAGGTGTGCAGGGATGTGGGGAACAGCACTTGAGTTCAGCCACTGACAGAGAAGCCTCTCCATGGGTTGGATGTTGCAGCAGCTTGGAGGCAGCCTCAGTGACTGCAGCTCTCTGGTGGCCTTGCTCAGCTGGGTTGTGTCTGGCCAAGCCTCCCTGGGGAGGCTCTGCTGCCCTGCTCCAGATCCCGGGGTGGGACAGGCTGGAAGGGACCACAGGGGCTCATCTGGTCCCACATTCCTGCTCCAGCAGGGCCATCCCAGAGCACAGGGCACAGGGATGGTGGTTCTGGAATATCCCCAGGGAGGAGACTCCACAGCCTGCCTGGGCTCTGCTCAGGGCTGGGCTCTGCTCAGGGCAGAAGTTCTGCCTCCTGTGCAGGGGAATTGCTGGGATCAGCCCCGGCCCGTGGCTCTGGGGCCACTGCTGGGACCCCAGAGCAGAGCCTGGGCCTGCTTGGAGCCCTCCCTGCACACAGGGACAGACAGGGACAGACAGGGACAGATGAGGATACCCAGGGACAGCCAGGGATACCCAGGGATACCCAGGGACAGACAGGGCTGAGGGCCCCTCTCAGCATCACCTCTCAAGACTGAACAGTCCCAACTTTTAGGGGTGAAAACCTTAATTTCTGGAGCAAGTGCTGTCCCAGAGTGTGGGTCTGTGCCAGAGCTGAGCAGGAGTTGCTGTGCTTGTGTCAAACCTGCTTCTTTCTTGGTTCTGGGGCCACAAGCCTCAACATTCCTGCTCTTTTTCCATCAGAGAACAAACAATCCCTTTTTGTCATTGGGAGAATTGCAAAATATGAACAACTGTGCCTCAAACAGCAGCTCAGCTCTTTGGTTCTGGTGGCCAGAAATGCCAAAGCCACTGGAAAAGAGATTTCTAATCTCTCCATGTGGAAGTTTGCTTCCTTTTGGGTACAGCTGCTTTACTTCCATGGAATTCAACTGAAAACCAGGATCTAAGGCACATTTGGAAATTGGTTACTGGTGCCAAAGCTGATGAACATGTTCTAGAAATTGATGCCTATTGCTTTTACCTCTTGCTTTGTTCCCGTTTCTTGCCCAAATCTTCCTTCCAAATGTGAATGTTTCCATTTGGCACCGAATTTGTGTTGAAACTCCTGTCAATAAAGTCTAATCCTGAGTGATCTGGCACAGAGATGGAGTAAAGGGTTTAGTAAAACTGTGGGGACTGAGCTTGATTTTCTCTGTAGTGAGCTAGGACACGAATCTGCCATCCCAAGGGATGTGTTAGTCTGTGCCAGGGACCTGAGACACAAATCTTGCTGCTCCTGCTGTTCATGGGAGGGACTGGGGGTTTCTCCCTGAACCAGGTCCCCAGCGAAAGGAAAACAAATGAGGCTGCAGCTGTGAAAACTGATAAAATGGAGGAGAAGGAGTGAAGAAGGAACTGATGAAATAAAAGATAAATAAATATATTCCTGTCAGTGTTGTCAGGCTTGCTGTGCTGACTGTTGCTCCTCAAGACACTCTCTTGTTTCAGGTTCCTGGATGAATTGTGGAGCATCTTCCATGCCAATGACTCCAGAAACCTGTCATCTCTAATTTAAATACAGAGCAAAATTTCCACATCAAAATTCCCTCCAAAACATTCCATAAAGGTGGAAATTGTGGCGTGAAACCATCAGGGTGAAGTCCAATAGGATTGCCAATTTAAAAAGAAAATTAATTTCAGAGAAATAATAATGGAATTCCTCTCTGAGTTTAGTTCCAGTAAACTTAAACCTTCTAATTTCAGCTCTGTTCAAAGAGTGGGGAAGGTGTGAAGTTGGTGCCTGTAGCTGTTTAGAGGACTGGTGATCAGAGCAGGAACATGGACATCTCCCTGACTCCTTTAATTTTCCTCCTTTTCCAGGACGACACCGAGCCGTACTTTATTGGAATATTTTGTTTTGAAGCTGGTATCAAAATCATCGCTCTGGGCTTTGTTTTTCACAAAGGCTCTTACCTGAGGAATGGCTGGAACGTGATGGATTTCGTCGTGGTCCTCACAGGGTAAGTGACCTCCTCTCTCCTGCGCTGAGCGGGGGCTCTCACTTCCATTTGTGGTGTTTGTTTGCTCTGGGTTGGGCTGGGATTGACTGGGGTGAAGTGAAATAGTGCTAAAAACCTGCATTTCTGGCTGTAGTAAATCTGAAGGATGGCTCTTGTGCTGAGTGAGTCACTTGCCAAGTGTCTGAACCAACTCAGAAGTGGTTTTGAGGATATTTCTTTGTAGATATTCCAGTGTGTATCTGATCCAGACACTTCCTGACATTTCTGTGACTTTGCAGGCTCTAATTGCCACTGGCACTTGAACCTGATTTAAATCAATTTATTTTCTGACGTTACAGGATGACTTTAAAAGTCAACATGGAGTGTGCTAACAAATTAAATGCATCCCGTTTTTAAGCTGTTACAACTCTGAAATCAGCCAGGTTTCTGCAGGAATGAATTTATTCCCCTATAAAATAACTTTTCTCAAAAGAATTCGAAGGCGTTTGAAAAGAATTCAAAATGTCTTATTAAGGATGGGGGTGAAAAGGTTGAGCGTGCATTTTGTACCCTGGTTTGAGATGGTATCACTGATTTCTCTCTCTTGAAAATGCTGACAGTATTTTACATTATGCATTGCAGCAGTTTCTGTCTATTTATATAAATAGAGGGTGATGCTGGTGGATAATGAAAACATAAACATGAACACTTCTAGTCTACAAATTGAGCTTTAAAGCTTCAGAGGAAACGTTCCAAAGGTCTGCGTGAGGTCCTGAGCTTGCAGCCTTCATCTTGGAAGGATTTCAGTTCATTTTTCCCCAGAAACTGCAGCCTGGCTCCTGGCTTTGAGAGGCTTCCCACACCCATCCTTTCACACACCTTCCCTGCCCGTGTGTGTGGTGAACGTGGATATTCCCTGGTGCTGGTGAGGAGCAGGGAAATGCTTGCATACATATACAAATGTATTCATTAGCTACATGATCACTGAAATTCCATTTGCATTCAGGGCACCCTGTGATACAGCACTTGAGAGGCCAAAGGGAATTCTTGATGTATTAAGAGGAAGAGAATAAATATGCGGGGCTTGATTCTCCTGCTGCTGGGGCTGGGTATTTAATCAATAGAAACTTCAGTGGAGGCACAAGGAGAATCAGATTTCCATACTTAGAAGCACAGGGGGTACCAGGATGAGAAGAGAATCAGCACAGATGCTACAATTATTCTCACTGACGCTCTGTTCTGATTACTAGTTAGCTCCACGCCCTTGTTTGTGTTAAAAAAAAATATAAAATCAAGGCCTTGATTCTGGAAAGGACTTTGGCAGTGGTTGAATTTATCCTACAGCAAAGCATTCCAGTATATGCTGGAATTCAGCTGACTCCAGTGGTTCTCTACTTAAAGTTCAGGCTCTACAGAAAAGCTTTTCTGAATCACAGCCATATTGTTTAGGCATGGTTTGAATTCCATTTTTTCTTTTTTATTTTTTTTTTCCTTCATAAACACCAGACTCGAGAGTTCATTGGTTTTGTGTCACAACAATGCAGAGTTTTGCAGCAGGGCTGAGGCGGCCGCGGGGTCCCCCCGCTCGTGCGGCGCCTCCGGCGTCTCAGCAGCGCTGGGTTTCTCGTGGGAGCTGCTTGCAGCACTGTTTGATCCTGGAGCATAATTGGGGAATATCAGCTTGATGAGGCAGCTGGAACAAGGACCCCCGGTGCCATCTGCAGCCCCGCGGGTGCCTTTGAAGTGCCATCCTGTTAACGTCACCGCCGCTGTTTCCAATGGTGACACCAACTGGGCCCTGCTGAAATTGTCTTGTACGAGGGCTTCCCACCAGGCAGCAGTGCAGGGGTGGCAAGGGCTGAACTCATCGGCAGCCAGCCCAAGAGTCATCTCCATGAGGAAATCCAGCCCTCTAATCCTTGTAATTCGAGGGCTGGATTTAACAAGGCGCTTGAGCTCGTGCCCGATTTTTGGCTTTGGGAGGAAGGTACTGAAAATAACAGAGTTACTCATGCTTGGTTTGATGCTTTCCTGAATACTTCCAGCCCAGGTGGAGGGATGCTGAAAGCTCTGCAGCTTCACACAGGGGGTTGAATTAGTGTTTTCTCTGTAGCCTGGTGTGTTTTGCTCTGCAGTTCCCAGATCATGATTAAGTTCTTAGCTCACTCCTGTGTTGCCATGGGGCTGCGCTGAAAACCTGGAGTTCCTCTTCCCTGGGTTTCCTTCAGTGGCCAGAACTCTTCCATGTTCCCACTGTCTGCCTGAGCTTGGATGAGAGGGGAAACCTGGGCAGGGCTGTTTGTCTGAGACAAATCCTCCTCATTTCTGCATCGAGGCTTCAAAGCCAACTTGATGAGCAAGAAATTTCCTGCTGACAAACCCTCCGGGAGGGGCTACGAGGTGGTGACACGAGTGGGACCTTCATTCTCCTTTTTGTGTGGAAGGCAAACTCAGATCTGTGCGTTTCAAAAAATGATCAAGCTCTAATTTATTAGGGAATAATAAAAAAGGACAGTGCTAAGCCAGTACTTGATGTGTTCTTATAAATATAGATAGGTAGGACATCAGTTTTTGAAATATCATTTTGCTACTCTATCAAAAGCTTCCCTTTGCCATATGTGCAAGATTTCTACTTGAAAATGCTGCTTCATGTTTCCCAGGCAGTGCTCAGCTCCCAAGCTCAGTTTTACATTGATCTTCAATATTAAAGAGGGATTTTTATTCCTCTACTTTTTTTTTATTATTTATTTCTGTGTAAGCATGAAAGATCATGAAAATGTTCCGTGACACCCCACAGAGAGTTGTGTACCTGCTAATCCCACCGAGTGCCCGTTTTTATTAAGGTAAATGGTGAATGCCAGAAAATCTGATCTCATTTTCAGCTTTTAGCTAAGCCCCAGAAAAGCAAAGAGCAGCTCTGCTCTCGTTCTCTGTTTCCATAGGAAAAAGGCCAGCCAGAGTCTGGGTGTGTTTTGGAGGAGGCTGTGGGGGAAGGCTCTGCATCGATTGAACTTAGCCTTATGTAAATATTCCAGTGATCATGCAGCAATCCTTCCCACCTGCTTTTTCCATCCCTTCTTTTTTTTGGCAACTCAATGCCTGCACCCTGGAATCATTGATAAATATATTTTTTATCTACCTGCAATGAGGGAGATTTTGTTTATCAAAAGCAGACAGCAGAACTTGTTAATCAGGAAATACATCAGGGCTGCGTTCCATGCAGCCAGGATCAATATCCTATTGAGCTAAACTCGAGTCTAACAGATAGTGGCCCAAAATGGCTTTGGTTTGCTGTTCCAGAAAACACTCCCTCGGTTTCTTTCCCCAGCAATGCTGTGGTGCCTATTTCTCATTTGCTTCCAAGGAAACCTGCAGATCTGCTGTTATTAAAGGCCTGGGAAAAGAATAGGTAGCTCTTCTTGAAAGATTTTGTTTCCTCTGTAATTTTTTTAGTGATTTCTTGTGATTCTCCATCAGTTGTAGACGAGTCTCAATGAAAGGTGCCCTGCTGGGATGGGCCTGTTGCTGTTGGGGAGAAAAACACACATTTTACAGCTCCTGCTCATTTTATTTTCACGTTTCTGTGGGATTGCATTGGCTCCAGTGATGACATCACCCATTAGCAGCTCTAAATCACACAAAATTGCAGTTTCTCAATTGACCTGGGACTGGATGATCTAAATGCATTTTTTCCAAGGTGGAGGCAAAGGGACTCTTTAAACTCTGCTGCTGCAACGTGTTTTGGGTTGAGAATCTCAGAAATTCACAGTTGTCTTGGGAACAAATTTGTCATGTCCCCAAACTCCTCATCCAGAGCCATGAGCTCTGATTCAGGGCCTGGAGGGTTCAGACCTGCTCCTCCTGGAGTTCATGGGAGGTTTTCTCCTGGGCTTTGGGTGCAAAGCCTGAAGAGCTGCTGAGTTTGCCTGCTGCTGGTGCTGAGGGGAGGAATGGAGAACAAGGCATGGACAAAATGCCATTGATCTTTGATTCCCAAAATTCAGATGTCTAGGGATTTCTGAGGGGGGGGGGG